>VZUI01095646.1:0-110897 GCA_013401135.1 Cettia cetti | reverse complement strand
CTATATCTATATCTATATCTATATCTATATCTATATCTATATCTATATCTATATCTATATCTATATCTATATCTATATTATAGCAGGACAAACTAACTCTCTAGATAAACCATTTTCTCTAAGTTGTATTGGGTACCCTAGGTAACTTCCTAACATTGTTTAGACAAAAAAAGTTAGACTGAATCTCTTCCACTCCAAACAGCAGGAATTTTACTATCTAGGATTTCAGTTTAGCTTGCATAGCCCTTTGAATATCCTTACCAGTTGAAAGGGCATTTTCAGAGTATATAGGTATATTGGCACAGACAAAGTAATATATTCAGCACACATCAGATTTGACAAGAAAAAATACTTGAATGTTTCAGGTTTTTCAGGATTCTTCAATGGATTTTGGACATAATTTGTGTCAATCGAAGGAGGAACTTCCTAGCTTTGGGAGCTGAGAGAACAACCTTCCAAAGCCTGAAGAAATATATCTTTTTAAAATTTGTGAGTTCTGAAAGGAGAAGGGTGGGTGGTCTGAGCCCTTCAGAAGGTCTCTGATCCTCTGACCCATTAGACCATTAGTTCACCTAACCCAACCAATAGCTATTCGAGTCTAAGGGTGTAAAGAAAGGTGGCAATAAAAATAAATTGCTCAACAAAAGGAATAAAAATAAGCAGGTCAAGGGGTTTTTTTTCTCCTGTGAAATCTGAAAAGTCTATAGGTTGTTCCATTCTGTTCCATTCTGTCTGTTCAGTCAAGATGCCTGATCTTGCCAAGAAAAAGTAAGAATAAACTACCATGGATACCCAGCTACAGAAACAGGGTATGTTACTGACATTTGAAGTCTATGCTGTGTGTTGGGTAAGTTGCTCTTTACCCAGCTCAACTGTTGGATGTTTAGCCACTGTTTTCTGCTCAGACCAAGGGGGTTTGCATACCCTAGCAGCAAATCCTACTTAATAATCATTTAACTGCAAACACCAAGGCTGTTGGGAGACAGCAGAAGTGACCCCTGGTCTACAGGAGCTGCCCCTGGAGACATCTCCCAGCTCCACCTTACCACAGAACAAATTGTAGCTCTCAGAGTTTTGGCCAAGGGTCTCTAAAAAGTTAGAATCTCATGTAGCTTGTTGTTTCCTTGCCATTGAAAACATCGAGGAAAAGCCATATATTGTACTGAGTCTTACTTACTATAGCATTTAGCCCCCTCTGATGTTTTTTTCTCCTTTATTCTTATTCCAAAGAGCACTCTCTAAACATCTCAGCAAACAGAGCCAGACAGCATGCAGAAAATGAGAATATCCTCCTAATACAAAAACCATTAGGCAGCACTTGCTCTCTATTTGAAAACCAGAATTCAGATGATTTTTCAGTGAAATAGCAAACATCCACAGTGAAATCTTTCCTGGGGTTTTGAGGCTGGGGAATCTGATTATAAATAAAGCTTATATAAAATCCCAAATCTGATTATAAATAAATCATAGCTGCTAAGGAAAAAATGTTATGGCTGAAGCTTTGGTCTGGAGATTCTGCCCATGTTTTCAGATTGTTCATGCTCTTGGGTAGCTCTCCTAATCTCTCTGCTAATCTCTTAGTACAGAATGGATATCATAATTGTATTTGTTTGCCTTTTAAGCACTCAGTGAGGGAACACATCTTAATACGAGTTTGTAAAGCACTTTGCACAAGAAACTACTAAAAAATATACCCTGAGCATTGCACATTCTTGCCAATGCTGATCTCCCCACTCTCGATTCCTCATCTTCAGTCATTTGATGGCATTTTGCCAGTTGCAAGATAAGGGGCTGATCCCTGGGGTAGTTGGTGTGAGAAGCTGAATAAACTACCATGGATACCCAGCTACAGAAACAGGGTGTACTACTGACATTTGAAGTCTATGCTGTGTGTTGGGTAAGTTGCCCATGAACAGGGTAGCCTTCTGCAGTATCTCCACACAGATGGCACAACAGACAGAGCCCTGTATGTGCCACTGGCTCAGCCACAGAAAAGATGCAGGAGAAACCCCCAGGGATGGTGTTGGCTCTAGTGATGCCAGCCATGGGCTGGATTTCACCTACCGTGGCACTAAGAACATTTCTAAATTGCCTGCATCTTTAATTTATAGCCACAGCCACACCGTGGCTTTGTTTAGAAGATGGAGACCTAAAATACGAACCTCCAGCGGTTCTCTGCTCCCCTTTGGATCCAGCATGGATCCAAGCACCATAGCATGTTTCCCTGAGTGTAGCCATAGGACTCGCCACATTTCCTAGGCTGTCTGGTCATCTTTGGGAGAGTTTCATTGCTCTAATTCCTTTTTACAATACAGGTCTGGAAGAAAGCCTTGAACTTCATGCCAAGATAAAATGTGACAAAAAATAAGCTAAGTGTTGTCTGCCTACTGGATCCATTCCAGTGATCCTTTACTAAATAAAATGTGCTTAATTGGTGTCAATGGGTGTTACCTCAGGAGTGAAGGCAGGACTGGGCTTACATAGTCAATAATTGCTTAAAACCTCATTCTTGATTAATAATATCAGTGCTATGAGGACTGAGAATCCAAATGCGTGGAAAAAATGTTATCACCTGAGTAAGAGATTGGGATAAAAGTGCAAACAAAATTAGATGTTAGGACACACTGGGAGAAGATTTGGTAAATGGCCATATAGAAACATTCTGGATACAGTGAAAGCACACTTAGATAGGAGTAAAATCAGACTTGAGATGCAGTACTGCTAATTACTGCTAAGCACCTGTACCACTGTTTCCTAAAACAGACATTCTTAACACTTCTCTTATCCAGTGATTCCTTTAGTGACGTCTGGAGGTAACCAAGCACATCTAAGCATTTAACTGAAGCAACAAAGCCAACTGGGCTGTCCACAAACTTGAAAAAAATATTCTGAAATAACTCTGAACCCTGAGTCCTGGACAGGAGAAGTAATAGATCCTAAGCCTGAAGATGAGGTCAGTCCTTTCTCTTTTCCTCTCACAATATGGCAGGGGGTTCCCTACCCATCCTTTCCCTGGATAAATGGCAGTCCCTGCACTGGCAAGAAGAGGCATGAACACCACACCTGTGTGTGCCAGATCCATCCAATCTCTTCCCAGTTAGATTTCATGGCAAACTAGTGGAAAACTACATAGGGGATTCCATAACAACAGAAATACCGAGAAATAAAATTTTCTCATGGCTTGCCTCGTTTGCAGCTGTTCATTTTTCCCTGTTCCTGGGGTATTTCTAGTTCTGCTGTTGCTGGGTAAATAGCTGCAGTAAGGGGAAAAAAAAAAAAAAAGGGAGGTTTGCATATTTAATTTTATGCCTTTGCTTCAGGTTTGTGTGCATATTCCATTTCTGATGAGGTAGGAGGAATAGCTTAAGTGTTCAGCACCAGTTCAACAGTTGTGACCACTGCAAGAGATTAAATGTGCAGGCAGAGACTGATGTTCTCCACATCACAGGAGGTGGAGAACATTCCTTTTCGACATGGAGTTTGAATTCAATATGGTATTTGAGATATTAATTGCTCTGTCATGGAAGACCAAAATGAGGGAGGTGGGAGGCTGAAGGGTGGTGCTGGTACTTTGCCCCACAGGTGCCTGCAACCAAACTGGTACCCAGTCCTTCCTTTTTAAAATGGTGTTGGTTTTAGTTTTTGCAAAAAGCAGACACCACACTAGAAATGATTGCTTTATGTGAACTCATATGTTGGGAGAATCATATAAGGCTATAACTAATAAGCCAACAAAATACTTGAGATGATTGTCGCAGAGTTCTGTGGAATTCTGTTCATGGAATTCCTTTCATGGAATTCCAGTTCATTCCAGTTCTGCAAGGAGTCAGTTCATGCTGGGTGAAAAGCAAACAGCAGCTCTTTGTGGGGGGTAAGAAATTGTCTTTAACCACCCAAAGGTGTTCCAGACAGCACTACCCAAGGACACTTGTGTTTGTGTCAAATGCTCATCTCCAGAAGATGTGGAAATATGATCACTGGAGAACACATCAGTCAAGATGCAGAGAAACAGATTTAGGAAATAAAACCAACCAAAAAAAAAAAAAAAAAACCAAAAACAAAACCAACTGGAAAATAAGAGAAGCATTTGCATTTCCAGTTAACATCATTCTCAAAAAGTAAGCATTACAGGACGTGGTGGGTTTTTTTATGTTTTTGTTTGGTTTTTTTTTTTGGTGGCCCTCCCTCTCCAGCCCCACATAAATTTGATTTGCCTGTAGCAGATCTGAGACAAATTTTGCTCTGGTGTGATACCTTATGCCAGGCAACTCAGTTTATGTCAGATCCTTCCTTACTGCAAACTGGGAGACTCCATAATCAAGGCACTGGGCAAGGCAGGTGAGTGAGGGTCAAGGTAGCACAGGACAATTCTCAGGCCAATCATAGGACAGACAGACACTCTGGGGCAGAGGCAGGCTGTGCACAGACACATTCCCAGGCCATGGAAAGTAAAACAAACACAGCCCAAATGCTGTGGAACAAACCTGGGCCCATAAGTCCAGGCTGAATGAAACAGAGCTCAGTGCAAACACAGTCCAAAGGCAGTGGAAAGCAAACTTAGGCAAATAAACTCTGGGCTCTGTGAAACAGAGCACAGATAGACACACTCCAAGCACAAGTAGGAAAGCAAACAGAGACAAATATAGTCTAAACTTAATGAAGCAGATATATGAAACAGTAGCTGTCTCACTCTCCAAGCAAAACCTAAGTAACTTACTCCAAAATCACCAAGCTGGAGCAATTGTGGTTCTCTTACAGGCAAGCTCCAGTGTTAACCTTCCCTTCTCACGTCCTTCGTGCCTTCCACTCACATTCAGCATGGGAGGCTTATTCTCCATTCCTCAATGGCCCACAGTAACTTCTGTGGATTAAAAGCTTTCCTATTTTTGCATGCCTTCAGCAAAATGTGAAGACTTTCAGTGTTCCAAGGCAACATTCAAACAGAGCAAGGAGACCTTACTCAAATACATATATATATGTAGAGTTGCTTTTTGCACATTTATAATGTAGCTTCCAAGAGAATGAAATAGAGGAAGCAGAGATTAGATAGCAATCAACATATTTTAACATATTTTAAAAAACGAAAACCAGATAAAAAGGGAAGCTAAAAGCATCAGAGACATTTCTATACCTGAGAGAATTGTGACTAACATGAAAAAAATTTTCTGAAGTATTTCAGAAACTGAGAAAGCTTCCAATGGTTAATTTTTTTAAATGAAGACAACATGGTTAGTGATGGAGAGGAGGTGAACATTTAGTAAGTACTGGAATGAAAAAGGATAAAGTACTTTTTTCACTTGAGGATGACAAAGTACTTCCCAGTCTGATGGTAACTGTAAAGGAAGGTAAAGAACATCAATTACTGATAAGTATTTTAAACATGGCAGGCTGTAGATTTTGTCCCAAGCAACCCAAAAGACCTGTCTGAAGAAAATCTCTGGCACATTTTTTGATGTCTCTTGGAATACCAGAAAGATTCCCATGAAATACAAGAGCACTGTGTTTAAAAAGGGCAGGCAGGATGACACAGGCAGCACCAGGTCAGTGAGGCTGACCTCGGTCTTGGGTGAAAGAATGGTTCACTTGCTGCAGGAGCCAACTAAGAGGGAAATAAAGAGGGGAAAGAGAAATCTTGTCATTCAGTGTGTTTAACAGGAAACAGGTTGTGTCAAACAAACCTGATTTCATTCTCAATGTAGATTGCTGTAATTCTGCAGATGTGATGTACAGCACAACACTGTGGTTAAAACCAGTGCCACACGATGACAATAAAGTACATGTTAAAAGCATTAAGAATGGGATGAGTGCTTTTTTTAAAATCCATCAGTGTGGAATCACAATTGGCTTGATAGCATTTTAGGGGATTTATTTCCCCATGACCAAAGCTTTTCAGTGATTTTATTTTAAATAATTTTTTAACATAGATTAAAATGAGAACAAAGCAAATGTAGCCGCCTTGTATCACCAGTAAAGGCTAACAGAATAAAATGAAGGTCATTTGCACTGAAAAACACCAGGGCAAGGGTTAATTGTGGTCCATTTGACCCATTAAAATATTATATCAGTATGATTCTGTAGTAGGCTGAGGTACAAACCAGTGGCCTGCAATATGGAAAGCAGGGAAGGGAAAGAGAATAAATGGCTGGGACATGAACCCCACTCATGATCCTTCCTGAGCCAGCCCTCCCAGGAATCAGGGCCATTGGCAGAACCCCTAGAGAGGTCTAACATCCTACCTTAAGGCTCTGTAGCCCTTGCATGGTGGATACAGGTATTGTGCCAGTAAAAACATCCATTGTTTACATTGCAATGTACATGCAACTCAATTACCAGATTAATCTACTGGCTTATTATGCTTTTAGGGGTCTCCTCCCATGCTCACTTTGCCACTTTCCATGGATTGAGAATGTTTTAGTTGCTTTGAAGTAGCAGAGTAAATGGACTTCATCCTAAGGGATCTATTTTGCCTTTCACCTACTAGAGCAAAAGAAATGCAAAGCCAAAGCAACTAAAAACCATCAATATTCCCCAAATAATGATGATGATAATAATAATAATAACAATAACAAACTTTTAGTGCTTTCTATTCTTTTCTAGGGTAGCTAAATACCATTTTCCTTATCCCAGGAGGTGTTTGAGCAGAAACTTAGAAGCAAATTTATTTTCTACTTCAACTTTTATTACCCACAGTCTCTTTCTGAGTGCAGCTCCTGGCCACCCCTCCTTTCTTCTTTGGAAGTGCTCTGTTCATATTTGCATTGAAGTTATGTGGCAAACAGAGGAAGAAAAAAAAGAAAAGAAAAAAGAAAAGGAAAAAAAAAAAAAAGTTCTGCGCATTTAAAGTTATAATGCCAGTCGTTTGTCACTTGATTATGTGTGATAAGCCAGGTCCTCAGCTGATGGAAATTAGGGCAGCTTCACTCATGAGCTGTGTCATTTACATGCATTGAAGGATGGACTCATCAATGAAAATTAAAAGGCAGTGCTTCTTGTTTTATATTAATAATCAACTAGCTTTGGTTTTCTCTTAAAATAATCATTAGCTGACACACTATTTTGTTTCCTCTAAATGAGAAAATACAATAGAAAAAGAAATCTGGTAGCTGGTAGCAGAGCTACTAACCCAGATGTAAAACTCAAGGTTTGTTGACTGAGTATCTTTACATTCACTGATTAACCTTCCCTTTTCATCTTCCTGCATAAATACAGGATGGTTGACTGATCTAGATAATGGGAAAAACATTTCATAATCTCTCATAAAAACTGTGAAAAACATATTTCTTTTTGTACAATGCAAAAGCTTGGATTTTAGAAAACAGAAAAAAAGAATTGCTGCCTTCCTCCTTATGGCAAAAGGCATTTTAGACATTAATCTTCAGGTTACAGAGACATCCATGCAATGGATGCATCAGTGAATTTTCCAGGTGTGTTCCTGCCTGTGCAGTCAATTGTCACGTACAAACAATAATCAGCTGAGGTATATATTGCTCTCAGCCTTGTATTCTCAAAAAACAACAATGAAGGAAAAAAAATTCATGGCTTCTCCATGCCCACTTATCTCACACCTTTTATATTTGATCTTCGCTTCATATCTATGAACTATAATTTTATGGAAATATTGGAGTCTCATTAGAAAGTTAGAGGAGAATAACTGGAAGAATTACCTCTTCCAAGTTACAAACAGATCTCAGGGCTCAAACTTGCTAAGCACAAATGCAGAATTTCACAAAAGCAGGTAAAAGATGAGCTCTTTCATGGCCTTTCTTGCCGTGGGGGCCACCTGCGAATCTTTGTGTGTCAAAACTCTAAACTTTTCTATTGAGGCTATTTCCTGAGGCCAAAATATGGAGACAGACTCTCCTGTCCAGGATTAGGACACTAAGAGAAAAGTGGCCTATTATTCAGTGAACTCCCATCCAACAGCTATTCATTATGAACTGTGGGAACAGTCACCAGTGCAGGAGTGCAGGAGCAGACACAGCGTTGTGTCCTCTCTAGGGCCAACAACACAGGACTCACTTTCTTCACTAGTACGCCTTCTCTTGGCTTATCTACCCCAGAAAATTCATCAGGCTTTTCTGCAAAGCAGAATGGCTTCAACAGAAGGGATAAAATCTTCTCCCTGCTCCCTGCTCCAAGTGTGGTTTAGTGGTTAGGGGATCCTCAGGGCACTTGGGCCGTGTGGGCCTGAAACCCAGCAAAGAGAACAGGGAACGGCCTATTCATATTCTGGGGTTGTGAACACAGCATGAAAGGGTTTGGCAGGGCTTTCTTGGCTATACTTTAAAAGCAAGGAATGATCTCCACAGTGGTTTCCAAGAAAATGACATAAGTACCTTATTCCCGGAAAGGTGTCAGGGAAATACCTCTCTGCAGCTCCCAGTCAAGCACTTAAATGCAGGAGAGGGAGCTGCAGAGTTGAAGTCATTTCCTACTGACCAGCAAAGGAGACTCTCTGCTCAGGGATCTCACCACCATGAGGCCCAGGCTGAGGCTGTTCACTTTCCTCGCTCATTTTACAAGGAGCAGGGATGCCTAATTCAAAGTTCTGAATGACAGACTCAAAATTAGATGCATAAAACCTGCCTAAAAATCGAATCAAATAAAGCAGCAAGCTCCAAAATCTGAAAGATATGGCTCTGAGGAGGAAGACATCCAGATACAAAGGGACCAAAGGGACTATATTTAGGGAATGCACCAGCAAAAGTATAACTGAGTGCACAATCTGAGATGAGCAAAGGGTGCTGGATTTTGGAGAGCTCAGAAATGCGATGAGCACAGGCAGAAGTGTCAGAGCAAGTCTACTCTTCATTCCCATGGGACATATTATCACCATCTGGGAGATGATTGATATTTATTTGTCTAGCTTATGCACACATACAGGCACTGCATTTTAGATGGAATCTCTCAAGTTAAATAGCAAAAGGAACAATAAGACAACCTGCTGACAACTGCAGCTCAGACTAAAAGAATCAGCCAGGAATCTCACAGCTTAAAAGTAACTCAAAACAGTTATTTCCCCATACATTTTCACTTCAGTGATAAAATGGTGTCTTTCTCTGTTTATAAACCACTTAACTTGGTAGGGATGAGGTGCACTTTCATTCTGAAGACTTGGAGTACATCAGACAAATAGAAAGGCTCCATACATTATCTGGAAAAAGGAAGGGTCAGACTGAGCCCTTGTTTTGATGTTCATATTTTTTGTCCCACTTAAACCAAATGAGTTTGTTCCACAAAATTTTGCAGCAGCTGTGAGGTTCTGTAGTTAGTTTATATAAGCTTTGCTGAGTTTATGCTTGGAGAGAGCTGAGTGGTTAGGGGGATCCTGCACACTAAACCCTTGCCTCTTTAAAGAAAAAATGTATTAAGTTGTCATTTTTGTGTGCATAAATAGGAAATGTTGAATCAACTTCTGGCTTTCTAGACATCTCATTTGTTTTTCAGCTGTCCATCCTTTTTTTTTTTTTTTTTTTTTTTTTTTTTTTTTCTTTTTTGAGGTACAAGAATTTGCTTGGGAACTTTGGACATTTGCAGGAAGCCACTAAAATGCCATTTTGCCCATTTAGTTGGGAGCAAACACAGATGGCACCCACATGTAAAGAAACTGAGAGACACAAAGTTTTGTGGGAACCTACTCCTCCTCTGCTTGGCAAAAGCATATAAAATGTTACTCATCAGAATTTGAACCAGAATTATTATATAAAATTATGTCTCTTGCCTATTAACTTCTGCTTCCAAAAGTCACAAAACAAGATATGATTATATCATGTTTTCTAATGCCTCGTTCATGTTTATTTGCACAGCTGCCTTCAGACCTGTCTCAATTCTGAATTCCAGATGCTGACCAGGAGAGACATGTTGGAAAGTAACTGGACTTGTCTAAGAAATCCTAACCCATCTCCACTAGTAAATACCACTTTTAGACAGCAAATTACCCTCCAGCATCTCCAGCATCCAACAGAGATGGTGGGATGGGTTCTCTGCTGCCAGCCACACTGAGGAGTCTTTTAAAGTACCACAAACATCTACCAAAATCCCACAATCACAATCAGACACAGCTCTGTGCATCTCCCTGGTGTGCTGCAAATGACTAAGCAGGGCACGAGGCAATGCAGAGCTGTCTCGGTGGACAAAATATTTCCTTTTATGCTGGTGTAACTGCAGCTTTTTTCAGCTGAGTTGCACTTGAATAAAGCCAGGCCAATACAGTGGTGAGGCAGATCTGATACTTCTACTGTGCTTTGTGTCTATGATTACAGCCTAAAAGATCTGCTTCGAGTAAGAAAGATGTTTTGATTACATATGTCAGCACGGGAAACCATAATTTTTTTTTTTCACATGGGTGGCAATTATTTCATTCTTGGAGGTTGCTGCTATGCACCTATCCAAATGAATATATAACATTTAAATATCAGCAGTGACTCACCGACCACTAACAACTGCAGAATCCCAGATGATGAAAAGTTGGAAACATGTATTTTTACAGATCCTTCTTGTGGTTGGTATCTGATAATGCCAAATGATTTACCAGTGTCTCTTAAGAGTAAAACAGTAAAGACCCCCATCTGTTAGAGGGTTGATCCAGCTTGTTCTCAACTTTTTTGAGTCAGTTTATTATCATCTGGGAGTAGTTCTCCACCTAGTTGTTCTTCTTTTACTTTTTTATTTTCTTGTTTTGGGAAGATATCACAAAAAAAGGTCATAACTGGAATACTGCCTAAGTGCTTGTTGATTTTTTTTTTAATGTGGGACTAGATCTTTCAAGAATGGTTAGGTCCTGAGCAAAGCAAAGGCTGCAGACACTTTCTTCTTTTTCTAGCTTGAATTTTTCCCTAAAATTTTAACATCTTGGAAAAACTTGGCAACCTGTATGGAGAAGATTTAAACTAAATCAGAATCTAGCCTTTCTTGCCCAATCATTCAACTTCCACTTTTGTTTTCACAAGACCATCCAATTTTGGTTTTCCAAATGTATGAAACAAGCAACTTTGTCAAATTCCACCAGATATCTCCTTTTGTGGTGTGATTGATCCCCAAGAGGGCTTCATTTTAGCCTTGGAAAATGGCAAGCCACTTCCTCCACCACCACCAGCCTCTGCCAGGTAGGATTTTGGCCTGAACTTTTTTCCCACTGCCATCAGCAGGTAATTTTTTCCTGAGACAACTGCCTCAGCAGTTTAACCCAGCATCATCAACATCTGCTAAATTGGGGTTATTTTCAGAGGAGCAGGTCTAGGGTAGAAAGTAGGTAAAGGAGAATGCAGAGATGAAACGGTCAGGCAGGGAAGGCAAATGGGAGAATGTGAAAGAATTTTATGTTGATACAGGGCTCCCAGCAGTGAGAAGAAATGGGAGACGAGTCTGGTCAACAAATTTTTGTACAAACAAAAGTAATTCACACAGACTAAGTTTATTGAATTCTTCAATAACAATTTTGAACAGCACATGTGAAGAATGTCTGAATAAACACGTTTCTTAAGAAACTTCAACCTGTTCATTCCTCTATTCCTTATCTCTGAATTCTCATTAGCGACATCCTTTCTTCACATTTGCCATTTCAAAGTTATAATGGGTTCAAACTAATGTCCTGCCCTGATAGACTGCTAAATATTCAACCGCAGCAAGCAAACATTTCGCTGCCTGAGAGTGAAAACCAAGGCAGGTACATGGATGTCTCAGCCACAGCTCTGGTTCACAGCCAGCCAGCTGTTTCAACTGACAGAGAATCAAGCCATCATTTACCAAACCACAAACATACTACATCTTATTCAGAGTGAAATAGGAGACATGTTTCCTTTTGACAGTTTGGGCAACAGGTGAAGAAAATTATAGTGTCACACTAAGCATTTTCTTTTGGGCTGTTTCACAGTGTCTGTGCTCTTGCAGCTTTTGTGAACACTATCAACATATAATTTATTAACCATGAAGAACAAAAGCTTTACGTGCAAAACCAGAAGCCTTGATTCTCATTGTGTGGAGCAATTGCATGTGCTATCTTAGTAAAAATTCCAGATTTTACCCACTTTCCATTTTCCAGCTCCTGAGGCACTTTGGAGATGAAAGACTGAAAACTACTACAGAATCTATATGATGTAGACTATCATGGCCCGGCCTTAAAGCAGGTAGGCAGCAAACTGTATCCTGCTGACAGAAGAATATCTGTGTGCAACTGGCATAAATGTCTGTCTTTTTCCAAAGTTTACTTCCTTTCCGTAAAAAAAAAAAAAATAATAATAAAAAAAATTAATATATTTATCTTGAAAAATCTGCAGCTTGAAGAAAACACCAGAAACCACAAAACTTTCTTGATATGGGCCAGGAAATACAGAGTGAGAATCTAGCCAACAAAATTATTCACTTAATCAAGCATTTGCTCATTATTAAAATGATGCTGTCTCACTGCTATTGCTCCTTCTGTTCTCATCAAAGTCTCACAGTGTATTTCCACAAGAAAAAAGTAAAGCTTGCAGGTACAGTGCAAAACATTGCTGCTGCACTCCAAACAACCCCTGATTCCAAGATCTGAATCTTTCTTCCTCCAGCACGGATTTTGCTCATCCTCCCAGTGCTCAGCCAGTGCCCTTTTCCCCTGCCTACTCCAAGTCTCAATCCTCACCCTGAATTGCCTGGTGTGAAAAAGCCTACCCAGTGTCTTGCAGAAGGTGTGTTTGGTAGGCTGCCAGGTCAGCTCTTTACACTGCAGAGACCTTGGGGTTGGGGCCATATCTCCATTTATGTTTGTGAATGATCCAACACATGTACAGCACTCCAGGTCTGATCCCGTATATCATAACCTCATTGATGTGGCACCAGATGCTATATGAACAAATGGGAATCTGTTGCATTCATGTAGTGCCTTTTTTTTTTTTTCCAAGGAACTCAAAGCATTTTACAATCTTTAAGCCTCATCACATGGCTGTGGGCTACAGCAGGGTAAGTAGGCCCATAGCATTCTTTACAGAGCCAAGTACATTTATTCAAATGTAGCTGAATAATAATAATGTAACCATGACCTCCCATGACACTTACGTTCCTGGGGAACAATGAAACTGTCAGCCACAAGGGTGAGACTCATGAGGCTGGGTAACAAAACTTTTTCGGCAGCTGGCCCACGGCTGCAGGCCTCACTTCCGTAATAGATTAGGATGACCACGAGCCCCTCCACCTCCCATGCAAAATGCAAAACTTTGCTTATTCACACTCATTTTCCCACCCCATCAACAAGTACCAAAACAACATTGGTGGAAAACAAGAAACCCTCTATAGGGTTTTGTGAGTCACACTACAGATTCTAATAGACAATTACTTCTCCACTAATAGGTCTGCGTGCTTCAGGAATGACCCCATCTCAATAATTTAATTCTTTAATAGCTTCTGGAGATCACTGATGGATATAAATGAAGCATGATTATATCCTTAAATTTTCTTTTGCAGAATTACCTTTGCAGGGGTGAAGTGGGGACGAATAAAGAAATTAAACCTTAATTTCATCAAAATAGGGTTTTCTACACTGTTATGAACCTGTGTATACTGAAAAGTATTACGCTTTTTTCCAATCCAGTAATTTGTTTCCAATCCAATAATGAAAGCGGAAGAGACATTTAACCAAGGCCATTCTCTTCAGAAAAGTAAAAACTAATGAAAACCAATCTGCAGGAAATATTTAGAAGACCCCAGACTCTTCCTCTGGGAGTAGTATGAACTTTGGAAATCTAGGAGTCAGAGGCACAATTATCTATGTAAAAAAAAAAAAAAAAAGAGAGAAAATCTATACACTATTGATGCACCTTGGCACTTCAGACAACAGTGTCACCTCATGCATTGGAATGGCATGCCACCACTTGACAAACTTCAAACTGGCCATTTCTTAGAGATGGCTGCTAGAATAAAAATTGCATTTAATGTACCAATGCCCGTGCAATGTGTGGCACTTTGCTTTCCAACTGCTTTACTGTCTTCCAGAAACAACCTGGAATGTTAAACTGAGCAGAAAGTGTTACTTTGAATCACACAAACCTCTTTGTCACCCACTCT
The DNA here is from genome assembly GCA_013401135.1 of Cettia cetti. NCBI lineage: Eukaryota > Metazoa > Chordata > Aves > Passeriformes > Sylviidae > Cettia > Cettia cetti. The sequence goes on along the minus strand of VZUI01095646.1, from coordinate 96,860 downwards.
GGTTTTGCTAAGATGCCATTTTCCCCCCTTGTTTCTCAGCCTCCTTCCTCTTTAGCAGGCGGTCCTCCATCCCCTTATGTTCCCCCTGTGCACAGTGAGGCTGGAGTTGCCACAGTCTCCTTAATGTCTAATCCTTTAACACTGGGAGAGCATTGTATTGCAGCCCTAATGCAAGGATGAATTCTGGAATGTGGAGCCTGGAGAGAGGCTTATGGAATAAGAAAGAAAGAAAAAGGGAAGAGGAAAAAGGAATTGAGAAGAGAAAGAAGTCAAAACCACACATGGGACAGAAGGAAAAAAAGGGGATTAGGTGACAATATCCGACTGCACTGAAGGGTCAGGAGAATTAAGCTTCAGAGCAGCTTGCTCAATGTGTGCTGGGATAAAAAGAGTCTGATATGAATGGAGGTGGTTCAAGTGCAGGCACATTGTGGAATGCAATAGGAGTCTGCTAGGGAACATTTAAGAGAGTTGTGAACCACTTTCATGTAGCAAATAATATATATTGTTTGCTGGGCAAAGATCTGAGCCTCCTTGTCACTTTTACAAGGTTGTTACAGAGGAACGAGAAATACAAGAATGGAATGAAATGGAATAGCATTACACTAAGTGAAATTATAAATCAAATAATCTGAGCATGTGCTCCTAAGATTTATTATTGCACATGATGTTTATACTGAATATAACCTTAAAGCAATAGATCCCTGTCCAAAGAAAATCAGGACATTTGGCATCAATGGAGTTAGAGCTGCTTTTAACAAATACTTCAGAGCCTGATTTTTAATACCTAGTTGTACTACATGTGCAGCTGAGTGCATAATCTTTTAATCAGACCAGCTTTGTGATCTTTCTAATCAATGTAGGTGCCACATCTTGAAGGACACTGACTCATTATGATTTTCATATATGCTGGGAGTACTTCTACACAGCTCAAGAGTCTAACTGAAAAAATTACAAATACTTTAAATTCCCATGCAGTTTATTTTCAATTTCCTATTCACTTCTTGCAGACAAAAAAAACTTGCAGACCGCCTCAAAGTGACAGTACGGTTACTTTATGGAAACCGGCTCTTTACATTGTATTACAAGAGAAGCACTGGGAGTTAACATAGCTGGAATCTGAGAAAATGCCCTCTGTCCTTCTGACATGCTTTTTTTCCACCAACATGGCTTCCTAATATAAGATAAAATAACAGCCTCGTCTCAATTTGGCATGACTACCCATCTATGAAGCAGAGAGAAAACTGAGAAACATGAGAGATGGAAGAAACAAGTCATGAATAATAAAAGAAAGTGATTTTTAAATATGTAAAGAGAATTCATTCAAGTCAACCATCTGGCACAGGGCACATCCTGCAGAGAGAGCAGCCATGGAAAAATTACAAAGTCAGTTCAGTTAATATTTCCCAAGAAGACACCACAGGAGACGAAGCTAGAGTAGAGTGCCACATCCAAGTGACTGATACTAAAACTATTTTGATAGTGGTTATGAAACACACCAATCCCTAGATTCTGGTTCAGGCAGATCCAAAGAACTCAGGTATTTATAAAAAAACCCCAAAAATACCATTTGCTCATTTGTAATACTATTGCCCTTCCTCTGCAGCAGAGAACTTCAGTAAGGCTGAAGGTGGCTGTGTATGTGACTTACATGCACTTTGCTTTGTTTTTAAAATAGAACAGAAAACATAACTCATTGCAAAAAACCGCATGCCCAACAAAACAAAACAAAGCAGAACAAAACAAAACAACCCCAAAACACTCCAATCCTACACAAAAACTTGCTTGGATTGGAGTGAGAAGGACACGTTTCCTTCCTCCTCCCCAGTGGTAACACCTATGACCTGACCCAGGACTTGACCTGGAAGCTGAGAAAAGAAGAAAAAAGACAGGGCTTTCAGGGTTCACGATAGCATCTTTAGAAAGATGTATGCCTGTACGTGGGCATTATGGAAACACAGTGTCATTTGTTCCCTGGGGACACAGATGTAAAAGCGCTGCTGATGTGTATTTTCAACTAATACTTTCCTATGACAGAGGACAGAAGAATTGTTTCCAGTGAATTCAGCAGCAATATTTTTGTCGACTTCAGTGAACTGGAGCTTTACTCCAAGGTTCTAAATATATCACAAGAATTCACAGCCATATCAGCAATTCCTCCCCCATCATCCATATCCTTAAAAATACATACATGTCCTTTATTACCTACATCCTCTGAGTTATCTGTGTTTGTTGTTTGTCCCCTTTCAGTCCAAGCCAGCTGAGAGCCAGGCCCCAGAGCCTCGAAATCAAAACAACAGCAACACATCAAGGAGTCTGCAGGATATGTCTGACTAAGCTAGGAGTGATGTAGGAGCTGGAGAATCCAGTGTCTCGTGCAAGCAGTCACCGTGGGCTGGGCAAGGTGCTGCTATGTAATGTGTTCCCCTGATCTGTATATGCACAAAGACACAGACTATCCTGCCCAAACTGAGCCAAAACACTCATCTCAAATAATACAAAAACTCCCAAGAGAAACAAAGACATAGTTTTGCATGTGTAGTTTTTTGTTTTGGTTTTTTTTTTAAAAATATTCCTCACAGGGCCCTCCCAAAGAAAATAGCTATCTTAGAGGTGGATTTTTGCATCACTCTTCTACTCAAATCCTTTGTCCTGCATCTTTTTCCTTAATAACAAGTAGGGAGAGGAGAGGGTAGAAAGAAAAAGGCCCTCTTTAAAGAAAAAAAAAACCCAAAAACCCCCAAAACAAACAACCAAACAAAAAACCCACCAAACAATAAAAATCAAGAGCAGTATTGCTCATACTCATTCAGAATCATAGGTAGAGGTTAGGAGGGAAGAACAGAAATCACTTTCTTTCCTACCTTTGGGCTTCCTAGATTGGCCTAGCAAAAAATGTTATGCTTTACAGCTCAGGTGGAAGAGGAGCTGTTCCTCCAAACATCCCAGAATCTTCTTCCTCAGAGAGGCTGAGCTGGTCAGCAGAGATGGACCAAGACATGAGGAGACCAGGAACAGATGCAAGAGGTGTAAATCAGTATCTACAAGGGCAGGACCTCTAAAAGGAAATGTCTCTCCTCATCAGCCACCTGCTAGCAGGGTGCAGCTCTTTTCCACCCCGTGTTTCTGGTCTGTGTCTGCAACAAACAATCAAGCCTTAAATAATGTTTAGCTGACTTGCCATTGAACTTGACCCAAATGAAACCTGGAAGAGTTCAAATGAAGTTCATCTAGAATTTTGCTCTCGTTTTTGGTGAATCACAATGCCAGCTAGAGCCAAAGGCTGTGGCTCCATGAGGAAACTAAACTTATACTGCTCTTATCAGGAGGAAGACACTACTGGAATCTCAAGACACAGCTCATTATTATCTACCTTAGCCCATTCTTCTGGTGAGAGGTTGCATGGGCAGTCCAAATCAGTTTTGACAATATTCAGACTGTTGTGTTCAAGTCTGAGCCAGAGAAAAATCGCATATAGCCCTTGTAAAATCATTTTCACCACAAAAGCTTTCCCCCAGCAGAAAAGGCATAATGTAAATTGCAGTAACTTCAAATTATTTTGAGGTGTTACAAAACATAACCTAGTTTTGTATGGTCTTTCCCCACGTGAATCACAACCCATCCCTCAGAATCAAGCTTGTTTATCTGAGAAATGAAAGCAGTGGAAAATAGAAGAGAACTGATCAAAAACCTGCCTGTTGTCAGGCAGAGGCAGACAGCAATTATTTTTGGTGCAGAACCATTGGTTGCTCTTACCTCTACTCAGTGCTGAGTACATGCTTGCCCCTGCATTTTCCCGAAGCAGTTATCTGCAATTCAGGCATTAGAATCACAGCTGGTAAGGAAAGAAGGCAGCTTGGTGCTCAGGTGGTTTGTGGTGCAACTACCAGCAAGCTGATTGCATGTATTTCCTTTGCAGTGGAACCTGTCTCTTCCTGAGACCACACTCAGGGTTTGGAGGGTTTCTCGAGTGCATGAAAGTGAGTGCAACACGCGCTTCCAGTGCTTCAGATTAAATTAAAGCTATCATCTGAGAAGGGTACGTGTCATCTGGACAGCTGAGTGGAAAGCCTCATCTTGAAAATGATTCAGAGGTAGAAAAAAAATCTGTTTCCCTGAAAACTCAAAGGATGAAATTCAGGAGAGAGCTCTAATTGCATACCACTTTCCTACCGATTCCCAAATTCCCCACAGGTATTCCAGCCACTGGCAATGGTACCTGTGAGAACCACAGGCCTGTGCTTCCTCCCCAAACAGCCCCTGCCCAAGGGAATGCCTAGATTCAGACCAACTATTGTTCCCCTCACATTCAGCACCACTGCTGAAGCATGAAGGAAACTCCCACCCTCGTCCTCCCCTCCTCACCCTCCTTCCCCTCCCCCTTGCCCCACACACGGAGATGTGAGAAAGGAAGCGGATCAAATGAAAGCAGTGAGAAATGTGGTTTCTTCCTCCTGCTTTGCACTGCCACTCATCTCCCACCACAGCCGGGGCCCAGCCCAGGGCTCCTCGCCTGAGAACTGGTGGTCACCTGCTGCAGCCGCTTATCTCTGCACATTTTTCCACCTTTGAGCATCCCAGAGTTAAAAAAAAATGAAAGACAAAAGTCGTACGTAATCCTGTGAATACCAAGGCCAGCACCTCCTTCAGGGTACAGCACATTCTCCACAGGTGTTAACTGGACTTAAGCTTTCAAACCTTTGACCACAAATGAGTCTGAAGATCAAGAGCCACTATCATAGGGCAGGAAAAAAGGCGTAATATTTGCAATTGATAAATTCCCAAAGAGAGTTCCTGGTATCTTAAGGATACCGGGTACCCTTAAAAAAAATACCGTTCCTGGTATTTTAAGGATCTTTAAAACTTAACTGGTTTTTGGAAAGCACTGACCTAATCAGCAGTTTGTTGGAATAATGTTGGTGAAGCATCCGTCACTTAATTGGAGTGCATCCCCACATAACAACTGCACTGACATTAGAACAATTCAAATAAAAGATCTAGAGGGAGAATCCTAATCCATATGCTGCAGGGTATCATGCAGACAGCCTTGAAAGGTGGTGTGTATCAGCCATTTCCCACAGTCTGGCTTTCCTATAGGCTTCATAATTCCTTCACCAAGTGATTTGTTGTAGAGGGATAAAGAAGAGAAGGCTGAAAAATTTGTTAGGTGTGCAAAAACTGGAAAAGTCAATGTCTTTTAAACAAAAGAATCAATTGGTGGGACATTTAGACAAGATAAAAGAACTTTGTACCGGAAGGGTGGTCAGACACCACAGCGGGAGCCCAGAAAGGCTGGCAACTCTCCACCTTTGGAGAGGTTAAAACTCCACAAGCCCCTGGGCATCTTGCTGTGACTGGACCTGCTCTGGGCAGGAGGTGGGATAAGACAACCAGAGGTGTTTTCCCACAGCATCCCCTATCCCTCTCAAACTCTGTCACTGAAGGTTCTCATTGGCCCTGGTGCACTGACTGCATGTGAAATATTGTTCTAGTTGCAAATGGTGAAGCAATGAATTAGTAATAAATGAGTTAATGAATAATATTATTATTAATAATGAATAATAAACAATTAACTAATCTAGTTTATTATCATACAAAATATACAATGTATAATAAATTATTGGAGAATTTGCAAATTACTAGTTTGCTTTTAACTCTTGCATGTACTCATGCCACTGGGGTGCTTATAACCCTGCTACTCAGGTTTTGCATGTTCCTAGAATCTACTGAACTACCTGTTTATGCTTTAGTCATTTTTATCTTTGTAACAGAGCAAGGTTTGTTTGGGGCTTGCTGGGGTTTTCTTTCCACCACCTAACCCAAAATGAACCCCAGATCAAAGCCATTCTATCCCATTCTGAATGCTGTGCTCTTTGCTGCAGCATCTCAGAGCTTTCCAGTGATATATTACGGAATGTGATTAGCAACAGTCAGGTATTGTTTGCTTCTCATCATCTCCCCAGGGATAAACTCAGTGTTTCACTGGTAGGAGTTTACACTCAGTTTTGTTTTGAAATACGTGAGAATGATCTGGCAAAGGAGTATTGCCAGGTCATTTTCATGAAGATTGATCCTGAATGCTCTTCCACGTTGCTGTTCTACAGGGAGATCAGGAGATAAGATACATGTGATTTAATATAAAATTTGAGGAAAAACTGCCATGGTGAGGTTTCACTGGCAGCTCACACAGGAATCAAACCTATGATCCAATATGCCCAGAGGCATTGATGCTGCAGTGTGTTGAGGATTTTTTGACTGGTATTACTTATCCTCACCTCTTGCTGGCCCAAAAGGTGTCGAGGCCACTGCAGAGCAAATCAGGAACTCCTAGGATTTGATTTACTGGGAGAACAGGTTGGAGTCAACAGGTGGACTTGGCTGGAAGATTTCCCCATGAATAAAAGACCCCCGCCCAAAAAAGGCAACCCTGCAGAAAACATCATGAGGAAATGCACTCACTTTGCCCATCAGCACCATCCCAAAGCAGCAAGCAGCTCTTGCTCTCTCTGGACAAGAGATGTGGTGAAAATGACGCAATGGTTCTGCTCACAGACAATTCAAGTCAGCACGAGTTATGTGTGCTCATTAAATCCAAGAAGAATCTTGGCAGAACAAATGAAAACATCAATTCAGGCATTTTCAGCACAACTTTAATGTATATTTTTCTCAGTCTTGGCATATACCCCCTGTCTCCTCCCCACCATCCTCTCTGTGTAGCCCCAAGGGCCATTAATCCAGTTTTGAAGAAAGCAATTTCTTTCACAACCCAAACAACTGCCTCGACATGTCTAAATAAGAAGTGCTTTTTTTTTTTAAGAGAAATATTATATTCCACACCAGGTTAAATCTTTCATTCACATTGCTTACATGAAATTTATCACCTATAAACCCCCAAAACCCAAGACTACAAAAGATAGGGAGCTCTCCTTGTTTCACAGATGGGAAAAGCAGGAGCTGATGCTAAAGGATGTTAATGCAAAAGGTCCTGGCAGAAAATAACCAGTACTTGCACACCTGAATGTCAGAGCTGCTTCTGTGCAGTGTGACTGAAAGGAAAACTCTCCTGGCCCAGTTAGTTCCTATAAAATGTAGGACAAAATTGCGTCACAGTAATCTGAAAGTTGCTCTGCTCTTTTTTACCTTTACCAAGGTAAATCTGAGCCATGAAATCCATGGTGCTTTTATTGGCTTGTGCAGAGCAACTGGACTTTGAGGCTCCAGCCTGGCACTGCAAGTCAAAAAAAGATAGTTCAGGGCAGGGTCAGTGTCAGGCCCAAGGTCTCCTGAACTATTTGAGTCATTGTCTAATGCAAATCTGTGAAACAACATCAACAGGCCTGAGTGAAGCCTTACATCTTTACATGAAACCCAGTTTCAAATGCAGAAATTCAGTTTTCAAGCTCATATTTAATCAAACTGTGCACTCACCTTTCCTGCAGCTTTTACATCAGCTATCACTGCTGAGAAAATCTGGGTTAGGAGAGAAAATGTACATGATTTTTTTCCTGATATTCTCATCTCAGATATACATCCTCCTCTCTTCACCTCACCCAACTCCCAGACTACTTGGAAATGATGGGAAAAGATCCTGATGTAGAAAAACTGACTTTCTGATGTATAGCTTGGGATGAGAACCACATTATCCAAAGTACTAATGGTAGCATAAAAAGTCTACTGTCACAATGCAAATATTAAAACCTTCATCCTGTCATGATGCAAAGATAAATTTAGAAGTACATGAGGGACTCATTTGTCATGAGGTAGCAACAGTTTGAAACAAACTCAGATATTCTTTCTTCAGTTGTATCAGAATTATTTTTTACCAGACGAACAAGAAATCAGGGTAGTAATTTCATTCAGTATTTTGTGCTCCAAACTACAGATTTACCTTGAACTTGAGTAGGTCTGGTTTCAAGCAATTTTTTTCTGACTTTTTAACAATACTTTTTATGTAATTTAATTTTTAATTTTTCTAGCATTCTCTGCAAGGGTAACAAATTATGTTTATACCCTAACAGGAATATTTGGTGCTCTGTCAAAGCAAGTCAATCTTCCATCTCTCTGTAGATACTAACGATGCCATCAATAAAAACCCTCATCATAAATGAATGTTCTGCACAAAATTCTATGCATAATGGTATGACCCCTCAGGACAAGGGGGTCATTTTGAATTTATTCAATCTCTGGGAGCCCTGTGCAGAACTAACTTTTGAGTCTTTGGATTCTCAAGCAAGACAAGATCATAGTGCCCCACACAGAGCCAGAAACAGAAGAGCTTGCACCTGCAGGAGCCTCTTCTTCACACTGCTGTTGGATGGGGATGCTTGTTTCAGTGCTTCCTCCCCCCACCCCAGCCCTGAGCTGGCAGATCTTGGTTTGGGAGGTGAGCTGGGGATCAGCTCCATCCCTCCCTCCTTGTACTGCCAGAATCTGCAGAGCTGTGTTCTTCATGCTCCCAAGGCTGAGAAAATGTGTTCCATACACACCACAGGTATCAGGGTTTGTATTTCATAAATCACTTAAACCCCACTAGACTCCCTGCATTTTTCAATGCTGAACACCAGGGAACAGAAGAGTTTGGGTTTTTATGGATGCTTTTACACTTGAGGAAACCCGAAGTGCTTTAGCATGGATTAATTCACATCCTAGCACATGTAGTTACTGAGAAGTTAAATAGAATAAACTGCAGAAATGCAGAAATAGTCAGTGACTCTCTTTTGACCTACATGTTGAAGCCTGAGCAAAGGATGTCCCACATAGGTAAAAGTCTAAATAGAAATATAGACAGGAAAAACACATCCATGAAAGCAAAGAGAAGAAATGTTGGTTTGGAGAAGAAACAAACTCTGCAAGCCTCAAGAATTTGTTTGTTGGTTTGTTTAGGTTTTTCTCTCCTTCTGGCCCAGAAATATTTCTTTCTTTCATTTCTTAGTTTTTCATGTAAGATGAAGCCATGCAGATTTCACAACATTTTCTACAAAAAATGTCAGTTAGTCAAAAACTTCATTATCCACTGAAAACCAACTCTGACCACCCTTTGCATGATACTGGGAAATTCAAAGGAAGGTTTGGGCTCCTGGTGCATATTTGCATTTCAGATGAAGCAGCACGAAAATACAAAAGAGAATGAGTGGGAAGAATCACTTTTATGATAAGCCAAGAGGGAAGAGTATCTCCAAGTCATGCAGGGTCTCCAAAGTAAAAAACTAGGTTGAAGGTAGAGCCTCTGAAGGGCTCAAAGGCAGTAGCTGTGGGCAGACTGGGGAGTTAGGCTTGTGCATACTCTTGAGGGAACCAAGAAATTCAGTGCTCAAAGATTAAAGAGAGAGCATGGGCAGATAATAGTTTTCATTCCAAGAGACCTCTGTACAGAGAGGGGGGGAAATACCAGCATTTTGGTGTATTGTTTAATATCATCCTTGAATTCACTTTTTCCACAGCCAGACACAGGAAAACACGAGTAATTTTTTGAGGAAGCACAGGAACCACTTGAAAATGCCAGAGCTATTGAACTCTGAATGTACTGATGAGGGTATAACAGAGCATTCCTCTTCCAACTAATTACTGATGAGAGACCAGTGTATGAAAAATAAATGTAGTATGTATCCCCAAAGGAGAAGAGAATGACTCCTCAATGCCTTTTCAATTCCAAAGACACACAGTATAATATTATGAGAAATGTTCATTTAAGAGAGATTTCCCATCATTTCAGGATCCTGGTGGTAAACTGAGGTTCACAAGTGCAGCGAGTCTCTTTAACCTCCACCCAGTACAGCAGCAGGGTCGTGGATCAGGCCACAGGCATTCCAACTCCCAGCCACTCCCGTGGATATCAGCAATTTACAGACCAAAACTCTTCAGGCTGATGAGGCCTTTCTGCATCATGGGCTCTGTTTTCCAGGACCTGGCTCCCAGAGCCCAGCTGGTAAGGGTTTAATTGCACAGGCATTTGCAAACGCTGTTATTACACAGTGAAACATGGGGACAGTTATAAATAGCACAGAGGGAAATTCAGCTTACAGAAAACTGGTGTCTCACAGGCTTCCACAGACCTTCCCCTGGATGGAGAATTTAGGAACTAAACCAGTTCAGGGTCAGATGTTTCAGGTTGACCCCTGTAGCAATGCCCCTTTTGAACACTTTTCCTTCTGCCTGCTACGAAGATTGTAGGGTAGGGAATGCCCCTTAGTGTTTGACCTTGTGTCACGGAGACATTTTAAGGCCCAAATGTGAGGTTATTTTTAGCTGTGCTATTATTTCGAAGCCAGGCTCGGGAGAGCAAAATCAGCAAAACTTCACAAAGAGAAACAATGCAAAATGGCAACCAGCATTATCTTCCCTTTCAGCTTGCCAGGAATATTTGTCTTGATCCTGAGCTCTGCTGGTACTGTGCTTCCTCAAGGAACATTGAATAACTTCTGCTCACGTTACTTGAGCGCCTGCCCCTGTATCACTTTCCTGTGTGGCCACTTGGCTCTAATGCCTGCAAAGACTTTGTAATCCCCAGTTCTATTATTGTTTCCTAAGGATGCATCCTGCCTGGAAAACAGCAAAGGAAGGGAAACTGTATCTAACACTACTTCCTAATTAAACTGTTTGCATCGTTCAAAGCCTGTGATGAATTCCTTCCTTTTCTCTCCTTCCCCTCCTGTTTACTAAAATCAGGAGATACAAAAAGACAGAAGGAGAGAGACACAGTAAACCAGATCCTAATCTCCAGCACAAAATGTATTGGAGCTTTTCCAGGTTTCTACCAGCATCCTGAGGATCAAATTCTATGACAACTTGCCACTGTAACCTTGCAGAGGACAATGCTCTGTGCTGATGTGTAAGCTTTGCTAGAAAAATTTAATTTCTGGAGTTATGTAACAGGAGATACAGGAAACCTGTTTATAGTGGTTGGAACAGTTCTGAACAAGGTTCATCTCCAGATTCAAACTTTACCTACGTATTATTTTATATATATATATATATATATATATGATTTTCCCAAAAATCATTTATTTGTGTTTCTTGCCTGGTGTTTACAGAGTTGGGAATGAGCTCACACCCAGATCTGAATTCAGAACTGAGCTTTCCCAGAGTTCAGGTGTGTTTGAACCAGTGTCTAGATTTGGCCCACGTCCAATAAATGGGTCACAGTCTTGATGAGCAACCACCCCTCTTGGCTTTATAATCCATGCCTCTGAGAATATGGGATTTCACATCTGCCAAATATTCAAACAGCATTAACTGCTGAACATTGACATGAACTCTGAGTGGTCAGCCCTAAATGTGGTAGTCTTTACATTTATTCCTAAATGCAAAGTCTACCACTCCCCAAGTCAAAATTAGTGATACTGAGAGGAAGAGGCATGAGACAAAACTCTGAGAGCAGAGCAGAGAAAAGCCTGGGACCCTGGCCTTGCATCCTGAGCTCTGGACTAGACAACCTCTCCAAAAACAAACTGATACAAAACCAAACCTCTCCAGAGACTCCAGGTGTGTGCTCTTGAGAATCAGAAGAGCAGCAAATTGGGTGTATCAACTATACACAGAGGCACTTCTCCAAAATCTCAAGCCTTTGCCCCAGACTACTTCCAGAAATTAGAGCTTGCTTACGAGTTATATTGGCACATAATTGATTTATCAATTATTCCAGATAAATAGCAAGATAACCTTGGGAACTATAGAGTAGGAAGATTGTTTCCACAGGCCGTGGTGGCCCAGCAGGAACTCTGTTAACAATGCACCACGTGAAACAGTGAAACAGTGAAAATCAGTCAGCTCAGGCACCAATAGCTGCCCAGATGTTGCACTGGAGTTAGCATTCCTTCCTGCAAGGATGATGTCACTAATGCAGGCAGCATTTCAAAGCAGGAATGTGCTGCATGTTCCCACAGATCAGCAAAGGATGCAGGTCACTGACAATCACACTGGTAACCGGAGTAAACAAATGCAGGTAAATGAGGTGAGTCAGAGGGAGGTGTTCAATCCTTGCCAGGCACCTTGGAGGACTCCCAGTCTCTCCTAATCCAGCTGTTGAGAGACCTCTCTAGGGGCCTGCATCTTCCTTCAGCCAGAATAGTCCTCCTGAGCTGCTCCTGATTCACATTCACCCAGCTGGGTGCAGGGTCAGGCATTTATCCCTGCAACAACATTCATAACCCAGAGCCAAGTGGTGATTGCCTGAAGAAGGAAACAAAATACTGAAGTGTCTCTATGGAGAGAGAGAGAGAGAGAGGCAAGAGGCAAGAGTCAGCCTCTGCTCTGCTTGTCCCTGGGTGTGAAGTAGTCCAACTTTACTCCTACAGCTACAGCCAGATTTGCAGCTGCATATTTTCCTTCTCTCTGGCCTACCTGCTGACTTGGAGTTCTTTACAACAATAAAACCAAGACCTGCTTTGGACAAACCTGCTGTTCTATGAAGCACAAATAGCTCATCCATGTGCATTTACACAAATACACACTTCTGACTGGGAAAATTGATCACCTTTTCATCAGGGCCAAAAGCCACATGGTTGTGCAATTGCTGCTTTTATTAAGCTATGCTTCAGATACCCTCCAGACCTATCAATGTGCAGGTTGGGACAGAAGATGAAATTTATGTTGCCTCAGTGTATGGAAGTTGTTATTTGTGGGTAGAAGCCTTCTGGGAAGAAATATGCAACTATGTGAAATTATAAACTCTAAAATCTAATGGGCTGTATTGCAAAGATGTGCAATCATGATTCTCACAAGGTTCACAACAGCGTGGAAAAGAATATGTCTGTTTTTCCATATTCCAAGGATTCCCTGACAGCTTGGGGGTTTAAAGCTGTTGTTTGCATTTTAAAAGAAGGTCAAGTTTCTCTGCTGCAATACATGCAAGCGAAAGACAAACATTGGCATTGTCCCTGCATTCAACCGTGTGGGCGTTTCAAAGAATCACCTATAAACCATTTCTTCTGCTCCAGTGAATGTTGCTGAAAAAACACACACAGAGGTTATGTCCATAAAAGAAGCTAAAATGGATGCAGGAGAAAGAAACCAGACATGCAATGAAGTCATTTAGTGTCCTAATGGAAAGGCAGAGTTGAACTAATAGAAATTAATAACTACAAACTCTCTTCCATCATGAAAAATATCTGATTATTGTTATTCTGTTTACTATACTTAGTAGTAGTAACTTTTCAGAGACTTGGCCAAAAAACAGTGGTGTTCTGGAAGATCCAGGTGAAATGTACCAACAAGATGCAAAACCAACGTCCTAATGATCACCAGAGGCCCGGAGATATTTGTAGTAAAGAAACTCTTGTTGAAAGCTAAATACAATTCACCTAATTATATTCAACATTTCATTATGAATACCTAGAGCATCACATGCTGAGCAAGGCTGCTACATCTCTACAGAAACAAATGCATTTCAGTAATAGATCACTTCCTTGTTGAAAAATATTGTCTTTGAAATATCTGAGTGTCTGTGTGGTTCCCAAAGGTTAATACCATGTGGCCCATTTCTTTGATGAAAGAATAGCACCACTGCAATAATTAGGGTAAGATCAGAAAACAGGTACAATTATACACTGGAGGAAAATAAATAGTCTGTGCAATGCTACTGAAAAATCTGCAAAGGTGTGTCCAGAAAAGTGCCTTAAGAAGTCTTTTCTCACAGACAGCTCCTCAGAGCTTGGGTGGGCACCTTCACACTTCCAGTGAATGGCTACAGGCAGGAGCTGAGTCTGCACAAATGCACGGGATGACTCCCAGTATCTGTGTGGAAATACTTACCCTGTAACTTCACAAGCAGCTTCACATAGAAGTGGAGGAGCTGCCTTCATCTGCCATCTGGAAGTGGTTTGTGTCCCAGCAGTGGTATGCATATCACAGTTTGGAAAGCCCTGCTCTAGACCAGGAGTCTTGCTCAGGGCTCCTCTGGCTGCCACACAGCTGCTGTGGAGACTCCTCACCCTGCTTTGTGCCTAGAGATGATGAAGACCCTCCAGAGCAGCTGGATAACTGTCTGTGAAACCTCATCTCTCATGAACAACAATTTAAACCTGCCTTAAACTGTGCTGGTTTGAAGGCTGATCTGGCTGATTTATATCTCTGTAAGAGAAAAGACAAACAGATTTTCCTAGCCATTCTGAGTCTCTTCTCATCTCACCAAAGCAAGGAAAATAATTTCCTCCGAGGCATGCTGGAGAAGAAATCCATTAGCAGTTACAAAGCAGGGCTGCATGTTATTGTTACATCCAAATAGCTGTAACAGCCTTTGATTCCACTCCTATTCCTCTGACACAGAAACATGGGATTTTATGTGCATGCAACCAGACTAACTCTTAATTGCTACCTCCTTACCACAATTCTATTGTATTAGATTTAAAACTAATAAAACAAACATTTTGTTTCTTTTTTAATAACAATCACAAGGCAGTCCACTCATATCAGTTTCTCTGTAGTGTATACATTTGTTGCCCACTCACAAATGTAAGGGTTAGCAAGTATTGGACCTGCAATTTGTAGCAAATTCATTTCTTTCAGAATATTAAATATTCTCCTTATTACCTTGAGAGTAACTGTGGGAGGGGGGAGGGTAAAGAAGTACTTGAAGTATTTAAACTGAAAGGAGAGCTGCAGGAAACAGGTGATTCATGGAGGAAACTGCACATCAAGGACTGTTGCCATGACTGCATGACTTGGGTACAGTGTGACACACCAGGCTCAACCCAAGGCAAGGCGTCCCCAGACATCCAGGGAACATTGTCCTTCAGGCAAATATTTGTCTGCAAGAGAGTATTTTTGAAGGAAAAATTCATTAAAAATAAGTGCTTGTTCTTGGATTAATTTTTTATTGAATTTTTCCTTTCATTTGGGATTTGGGATTTTTTTTTTTTCTTTTTATTCCCCATTTCCCATATAAGTGTTTCTACTCATTTTGCAGAAGGGCAAAAATGGAATGGATAAAGGGAGAGCTTTAGGGATTCCCAAGGTAGGTAACGTTATACAATAAAATGAAGGTAGCTAACAAATTTGCATTTGAAGACTGACACATTAAAGAATTACATGCAAAGGTGAGACGAGAAGGAGGAAAAAAAAGGAATTCTTGTCAATCAGACAAAAATGGCCCAATCATTTACTACCAAATGGTAGTAAAGGAAAAGCATGCACGTGCACATGAAGCAAAAGGAAGGAGAACTAAATGAATTAAGGTTCATTAATCATGGACCTGCAGCTAAAAAGATCTTACAGAATGAGGATGGATAGAGCTTGGGTTATATTAAAATGAGCTAGAGCTCTGCATGAGTCACAGAAGCTTTAGAAAGATTTTATTAAAATCTGTGTATTTAGCAAAGTGACAGGAAAGAAAGCACGTGGCATGTGAACAGAAATTCAGGGCTCATGACTATAAATATCAACACTATTTTTGAACATCTGCAACTATTTTTAGACAAGGTCTGTTTACATGGCCTGCTCTAGCAGGTGAAGAAATGAAGAGAGTATTTTTAGTGTCAGCAGGTTTTAAACTTGAGTACTTTGGGACTTAGGTGGTTTTGATTAACCTGTTTAATTACTGGGCTTTTTTGATGATGTGCATATAAGGGTGGCACACCCAATTTTTAAACAAATTCAAATTAGCTACAATAAGTATCTTTTTAACATCTTATTGTTTTGCAGCTATTTATGATGCATATCATCCCAGCTTCCAGCTCGAGTGTAAAAATCTTTGTTGCCCATATCCAAAACCATGAAAGTTATGCTTCACAGGAGAAAAGTCATGCAGGTATTTTGCATGAAGTTTAATTATAATAATGATAATGATGAAAATATTAATAAAGAAACCTCTTTTTTTAAAATGGATTTTTCATCCTGTTTTTTCAACTTGACAGAAGATTTTGGGAACCCTTCTTTTTCTGCTCCTTTATCTCCCCCTTTTGCAGTCTGGAGCAGATCACTTCGATTTTCATTGCCATTCATCTGGCTAAGAGACTGCTTGTTTTAGGGGTTTTATCTTAATGGTAAGAAGAATGACAGTGACAGTGCAAATGAAACAGCAAGAAAAGCAAAATAATTGCTGACATTAAGAGTTTGATGTGCCAAAACATCACCTTTTCAAGTCAACTTGAATTATATTTAATCCACAGAGTTATAACTTCATGTACTTGCTATGTACCCTTTCCTAAAAGTAAATGGTGAGTGAACTGGCATGCCTGAAGTATTAACAACATGAGAAAACTCCACCAAACACAACAAAAAGCACAGGCATTTGGTTTTTGGGTTGGTGTTTTGTTTTTTATTTTAGTCTATGGAAGTTTGGTATTTCTCATTGTGTCCTGTTCTGGGTTCTCTCTGGAAGGAGCAGTGCCAAGACACTCTGAGAAAGGCTATTCTTGTTCCATTCGCAGCCCAGCGAGAAGCAGGAAGCTCCATAAATCTCACAAGAAAGTCTGTTTTGCCAGCAGGACTGATTCTGAAGTTAACCCAAGATGTGTCATAGCCTTCAACAAGGATCCAGCCAGGCTGAATCATCACATTTATAGAAATCAAAGAGCTTCAGAAGGGTTTGGACAGAATCAGGAAAGTATCTAAGCACTAAGTATCTAAGTAGGTCCCAAAATCAGATTTCTTGAGCAATTGCACAACAGGGGCAAGGGAAGCACCAGCAAGACTGAAATCCAGCTCTTGATCAGTCTCAAGGAAGCTGTCAGAAACAAAGTACCAGGGATTACAGAGAGAAATGACACAAGCTGAAAACAGGTTGGAGCCCCATTTTCTGGAAGATTTATTTAGGAGAGATTTCCGGGTGGTTTTTTTGTCTTTGCTGAACTTAAAAAAAAAAAAAAAAAAAAAATCTATCCTCCTGTAGAGATGAATAATGCCATATACAAGATTGTCTGGCTGTGTTTGCAGAGTTATATAGATTGTTCCCCATTCCATAGCTTGTTTCCCATGTGTTAGATCACCAAGGATTGAATTAAAGAGCAATCAGACCCTAAACAGTGAAAGAAAGTTTTGTTTCCCTCCTTTTGGACGAGGCAGCCTGTTCCTCATGGCTCTGCTCTTATTACACATATTAACTGTGGTCTGTTTGACATGCTATGTGAGTGCATGTGCTTGGAAGGATATCCCCAGTCAATGCAATGAAAGTTTCCAGTATGTTAACATACAGGGAACAATTCAAGTATCATTTACACACTTTTGAATTTGGATTAAATGTAAATGAAAGAAAATCAATGCAGCTTTTGGATGGAAATGAACATGAGGTCACACTGACAGGGCCTTGGGGTAGGGACAAGCAGCAAATTGTTTATCTGCCCTTGAAAACTCATCAAAACCCCATCAAGGAAAAACTCCAGTAATTTCTTCATGCATTTTTTCCCTCAGAAAGAGAAAATTACCAACTCTGTCACATCTACCTCCAAACAACAACAGAAAACAAGAAAAAAACCCATACAAGTGATTCTGAGGCTGGGTGTTATCCTAAACGGTAAGAGATTCTGGTTCAAGTAGCCACTTCCTGACCCTCCCTCCCTCCCTCTCTGAAATATACAGCCCAGCATCATTCTGGAAAGAGAATTATTTACCTACAAAAGTCTTATGTAGCAAATTTTTTCATGGATAAAACATTAGAATTGGAACATTCCCACAACTCCATCAAAGACTACTGGTTAGTTGCCATTACATCACAGGATGTACATAAATCCAGACCCTCCTAAACCACCCAGAGGTAGAACAATGCAACATACTAGGTCCTAAAGGTTCCCCCACATTCCCTGTGACGATTTCTCAAAGAAAGCTCAACACCCTGCACAGGCCCTTGTCTTTATTGATAAATGATATGGACCAGAGCACAAGCCTGGTCAATGCTGCCCACACATGCTCACAAACACGGGTTTGGCTCTTGCCAACTCCTCCTCTCTCAGATTTGCTTCAGCATGATCTGAGAGACCGCAAAGGCCAATTGTTTCTGCCAGGCAGCATGGCCAAGGTGTCTTGGCTCTTTGGGAGAGGAGGAGAGTGAGCTCAGCCACATGGCTGAGTCATGCCATGATCTTTGATCTCCAGGCCAAAGAACCATCATTGTGTTCTGCTACAGACACAATCCTGATGGTGTGAGTTGAGAAGAAAACTGCCTGCTTCGCTATCTCTCCATAAGTCCCTCAGGAGTTCTCCAGAACATGTTGGTGGGATTCCTGGGGTGATCTGGAAGATCCCAGTTGGAAGAACATTGGACGTAGCCCATGTTTCTTGTATAAAAAAATGAATCTCCAAGAGTTCTTTGATAAACCTAATTCAGACAGTGAGACAAGGGGATATTTCCACAACTTTGACCTTCAGTTTTGGATGAAGAAGAAATACAATGTCTTTCCCATAACTAAGACTCCAAAGGACTTGTAAACACTGGAGCCAGAGAACACCTCTGTGAGACAGTTTGGCCATGCCACTATTGCCTTTCTATGGGGAGGAAAACTGGGTCAGAACTTTGGTGAAATACTTTTCCAGGGCTTTTTCAGCACTTAAGTGGCGCTGCTGAAAACAGGATGCATGAGTCACAAATCCTAGACTCCTGTTTAACTCTGCAGGGAAAGGAGATGATTATTTGGATTTTGAGTGGCAGCAGGTTGCAGCCACAGGATGGGATGTGCTTCCTGGTGTCACCTGGGTTAGGGGTGGCTGGGAATGGCACTGTGGAACCAGGCTGGGGAGCTGGCCCTGCTCTGCTGCAGCAGCAACAGCACACCTGGGCCATAAACTCTACCTCTCAACACCAGGCAGCAGGGGGCTGAGAAGTCAGATCCCTCAGCACACAAGGTCACCAGGCCAAAGCCTTTTTATGGATTTTGCCCTCAAAACAGGATTTAATAGCACACAGTAAATAAGGCCTTGGGCCACACATGGAACAATGAAGATAAAACAAACTACTGAATAGCTGCTCATTAAGAGGCCTCTGAACATCCTGTGCACAGAGGTAAGAGGCATCTGCGGAAAAAATAGTATGTGATCAGATAATCAAAAAATGAATCATAATGAATTACACAGGCAGCTTCAATTAGGGCATTTCCTAACTTTTCTGTGCTTTTCTTTGTGACATCAAAATGTCCTTCCAATGCCATTTTTTGTGTGCACAGCTTAGAGCTCTGTTCAGTTATGCTCTGAAGGCCACAGGAATATTTGTGTTGCAGAGGCACCTTAGGTTTCCCTCATAGGTATTTTCTCTCCAAGTCACTTGGATCTGTTCCCATCCACACCAGCTTCGCGTGGAGGAGACACTGCAAACTTTACAAAGAACTGCTTCAATAATTGAAGAGCAAGAACAAATTCAAGCCCTGTGTCTTTAAGAAGTGTCAGAAGGAAAAGACAGAGCAGCAGAAATACTTGTTGTACAACTCAGCTCTTCCAGCTACATCAGCTAATAACCATACTAGATTCCAGGGCATCCGTGGGAAAGTATTTATTTTACCTGTAGGTATAATTGTAAGCAATAAAAACAGCTCGAACCTTGCCAGAAAGGGCGTGAATTTCTAAAAAGAAGGAAAAACTCTGAATTCCAATACCTGAGCAAACAAGTTAGTAGAACAGAAAAAAAAGTAAATGAAACAGCGTTGCCAAAACAATGAGTTTATGGTTTGCCAACAGCTGGATTGCACTTTCACTTACAAATGCTGCAAAAAAGTCTCTGACTTCTGAGCACATTTTCTTTTGAATCCAATTGTTTTGTTTGTGAGTGCAAAGGATGCATAGAGAAGGAAAAAATATTAGCAGAAGCTTTGAAAACCAAAATAACCCCCCCATATCTTTTCCCTTGGAAGACGTTTCACCAGTTTGGCAATAAAGAAAAAGCACACCTTGCCAGCTTAAAAAATATTGGCAACACAAATATTGCTGTGGCCTTTGGGAAGTGGGAAAAGAGAACAGAGCTCCCCAAAAAGGACACGCACAGAGTAAAAAATATGATCTGCTATGTTTTGATCTACCTTGCCAAGGAAGAGCTGCACAGTTTGGTGTCAAAGCAGGGATGCAAACGTTGGAAGCGCTGCTTGTCTCATGGCCAGCTCATGACAATGTGGTTTGATTGCAATCTCACCCTGTGCCATGCCCAGGTTGTGCTGTCACATAAAGCTTCACCGATGTGTCACAAAATGAATGAGGAGTTTAACTGGCCTGGCCCATCAATCGCTTGAATTTGCATGGACATGCTTTTTTTGAACAAAATCTCACCAGACAAGGGTTTCCACTGGCAAGCTCTTGCATTTCCTTGTGCACCACAAAACTCTCATTGCCTTCCTGTCAGGTCTCATTTCCAGCCCTGAGTGAAACCAGAACATTCATGGAAAGCAAACTAGGTGGGAGAACAAGGCTAACCAACTTCAGAAGCCCTTCCAGAAGCCTGTTTTATAGGTTGGCTTAAGACAGGAGTTGTTTCAACAAAGCTTGTTTGACTAAGCCCCAGCATCATGTCTTGATAGGGAATTAGAATATCCAAAAATGTTACTAATTTCCACCTGCCAAATCTTTGGCCTTCAAGCTGACAATTTTTGATCAAGACTTTACACCTCTGTACTCACCTCCACCTTTCCTTTGGCTGCTCAGCCATGCTGAATTTTTCACAAGGAGTTGACTTCTCCTTTTTGGTATCTGATAATCTGCTAAATCTCTTCTACTCCTTATCACAATCTAGTTTGCAGCTATTTTTCTCCTCTGCTTGGAAGGCTTTTTAGGTAATATTGAAAATCCTAGAGATGCTGCACCTCTCCTATACAGAGTCTCTGCATTGTTGTACGTGCACCTGCTTCTTTTTGCTGTGCACCTAAACAAATGCAAGGTTTCTCTTTTATGCCAGTCAGCCCCTTATATATGAAGGCAGAAAATTGTGCTGTTTTAGCCCAGAAGGTAATGGTGGAACTCACAATGGCAGCAACAATAACGTCTGGCCAAAATGCTGCTTTTGCTAGATTTGGCAGAGTTGGCCATATTTGAAAGGTATCATGCAGCAGCCTCTGTGTAAAATTCATCATATAAGGAAAAGAACCCCAGCTGAACTTCAAAAATGAGATGCATTTGTACTTGGCAACACTGGTTTTCTGATTGTTTTCTAATGGCAAAGCCTAAACAAGATGGCTGGGGCAAAGCAAAGGATACAACTGAAAATGAAGGCAAAAACAAAAAACCTATAGACAACTCCACAATAAAGACAATTTCCATGCAAACTGCAACTGTTGAATTTCAGGCCTTTCAGCTGTCTGTCTGCTTTAAAGCTTTTTATTCAGCAAACAATTTACTTTGTAACAAACCCAGGCCTAGAAAATTTCTGCCCAAAACATGCTTCTTTCACAGAATCAGAAATTAGCAGATGACTTAATAGCAACCCTTACTACTAAGCATTATAAAAAGGAAGTATTTTATGTACTTGCCTTGCATTCTACCAAAGACAAAGATGAGAGTCTTGCACTGTTCTTGTACCACACATATCATGGATCGAAAGTTTGCCAGTAAGGATCCCAATGGTGGTGTTCTCTGGCTTCTGTGGAAGGCTGAAATATCCCAGAAAAACCAACAACCAAAAGCGGTGATTAGTACTTGTGATAAAATAACTAAATGAAATTTGGCTTGGAAACTGAGGCTTGAAAATTCAGAGAAAGATAGTTTAAGAGATATTTTTGGGGATGAGTAGCTGAGCAATGTATGGATAATAGCCAGTACAGCAAGTCCACAGTTCTTTACAGCATATTTGGGAACTTACTGCCAGAGAAATAACAGATGGAAACAAAGGAAGATGCAGTCATTTCCATAATAATACTTGGAGGGTGGAAAATAGACTGAAGCCCTCTGAATTTTTGTTTCGAAAGTCTTGTTCCAATCATACTAAAACCCACTGCATTTAATTCTTCAGATACAATGAGGAAGATGATCTGAATCGATGTCTAAACTGAATCTGGGACCTGAAAGTCTGACCAGGTAAGAAAAAAAAACCCCAAACCATCAACATTTCAGATACCAAGTATTAAAATGCCTTGGCAAAACCTTATCTATAGAAAATATAGAAGCTGCAGAGCGCCCATCTGGCCCAGCATCCTGTCTTCAACAATGGCCATAAGCAAACCTTGTGTCTAAGTTAAGAACAGGGGCAAATGTATATGACACTCTCTTTGAGCACTTTCCCAGTCTTGGAATTATTTTAAGCTCGACTGTTTCCTGAGCTTGGTGTGGGCACTTACGAACATCCAACAGAGCTGTCCCTTCCAGGTATTTGCCTTGTCTCCCCTTAGAGCCATGCAGGTGCTTTTTGCATCCAAAGCATCTGTTGGCAGGAAGTCTACTTCTAGAAGTTATTCTTCTTTGTTTTGAATGTGATTCTTGCCAAGATCATATGGCAGCCCTTATTTCTTGCACTCTAAGAGGTGGCAACAGGGATCCACCCACCCACGAGATGGTTTGTAGACTTCTATCAGATCCCACCTTGCTCCCTTATTTTCTGAACTGAAGCATCCCAGGAGGTCCAGTCACCCCTTTTTCAGACTTTTGGTCATTCTTTCTGCCCTTTCCAGGGCCTTTTGTACTTTTGAGGTTTATTTCCTTTGCAGTAGAGGGGCCAGCACGGCACATGGGTGCAGTATGGTCTTGCAGAATGTCACGGTGGCAACTCTCCAACACTCCAGGGCCACAGCCCATGCACTTCGGGACAACAAGTGAGGAGAAACCTCTAGAAACTGCAGGAGAAAGGGAACAGTACAATTCTTATGATAATTGTGGCTACAGAAGTATCTATCTATTAATACTGCAAGGATCTGAACCTCAGTTGCACAACAGCCTGAATATTTACTAATAATATTATAAAATACCTTTTGGAACTTGGTGAGCAAAACTAGATCTATTCAAATATATCATCTACCCACAGGTAACATATTATTCAGGCCACAGAAAATGACTGTTTCTATATAAATATTTTGCAGTGGCAGTGCTTGCACTTTTCTGTTACTTAAAAACGTTCAGAAGCTGACTGGATCGCCAGTAAGTACACAGCTGTACCTGTCATGGCCATCCTCAGAAGGTTCTCTGGACTTCAGGTCAGGTTTTGTGCTTGTGACCAGTCTTACACACAAAAACACTGAAAATTTGAAATTTCCCTTGACCTTTCTCATCCCCTGACTACAACTGATTTTTCTGCTTGGCAGTTTTTCGATTGAGGTGTTGTGATCTGATAGACTGATCAACAGCAAGCACAAAGAAGAACTCAGTAACAAGAATTAAGTTTGTGAAAGGCTTTTTATGCACTTAAATGTGTCCCCCTAGAGAGCCCATGTTCCTATGAGCTTTCTGCAGAATGGTTGCCTGCAATTATTTTTCTCATCTTTAAGTGCGTTTATGTAAAGGCTGCAGCAACAATTGGCACATATGAACAGCAGATTGTCTATGTTTTTCATTAGTATGGCAGCAACATATCCTTTGTTTTTCAGTCCTGGGCTGAACGAAACATCTTCCACAGAGACAAATCTCCACGATGATTAATCATGAAGCATTCCATATGGATACTGATATCCCACATGCTTTAAATGAGGCTGGGTGGGAAGTCCTCTGCTTCACTTACCTCTCAACCCAGCAAAATGCTGAAAGGTACCCACAGGTCCATTCCCCCGTGATTTTTAACATCACTGAAGGTTTAGTTGAGACCAGTTTAACTGTGCCTTTGCTGTTATAGTACTGATCATTTAGCAGTGCCATTTTTTAGTTTAGTTTTTCCATAGGGACAAAAATAGGGTTATGCTCACACAAAACTATTTTTGCTGAAGAGGCTTATTTCACGGGCAGACCTGATGTAAAACCACACCACTCAAAAGTGTTTTCCAATAGCATAAAATTCACTTTCACTGTGAGAGCTTAGCATGGGACAGAAGGCTTTGGCTCTGCTGCCTGCAGACTCATTTGTCATTCCACGGAGTACTGCAGTGTGGAACCTTCCTGGGATGCAACTGAACCACATATCGGTTTATACTTCTAATATATTTATATATTTATATATTAATAGCTTCCCCACGTACTGCAGAGCAGTAATCTAAAGGACAGTCAAACTGTTCCATAATGCAATATATTGAGCACAATACGGTAGCCAAAATGAGCTCTAAAATAAATAGCCACAATTTAATTGACGCAATAGAGGTCTATTTGCTAGCTTGGCACTCTTCACTTATTTGACTTCAACTCAGAAAGTGCATTAAGAGTGTAATGTCCATTTTCCAAGTGGAAATAGAAGCAACTTCTTCCTATCTACACTCATAAATTAAAACGCCAGAAGTACAGCACAGTATTCTTTGCTTTATGATTGTACCTCAATATGAAGCATGAGTTCAGTTCTGACTTAATTTTTCCTTCGTCCAGAGATATTTACTGTCCCACTTCCTCAAAATCCATTATTGATGATAGACTGCTTAATCAGTCAGTGGCTCTCACAACATTTCTTTCATCTTCTGACCTGCAGTGGTTTCAGTGTCGTTCTATAAATGGGTCTGTGCCCTCACAGCATATGATAAAATCCCCAGGATTCTGAGTTTCAGCAGGCAGAGAATATAAGTTACATCCTTAAAACAATTTGTAGCCCTGCCTGAAGTCCTCTGGAACAAAGCTGGCTCCTGGGATGGCTTCTTTTGCTGTTGTTTTCTGCCATTCAGATAGAGGTTCCATGAACCAAGGTCTAACAATTGGATATCCAGATGCAAATTTTGGTACAAATGAATCCACATATTGATGTCCCTCCAGAATCAGGGACAATTCGCTCATAGTATAACAGTGTTGGCCCTTGCTGGGACATTTCAGTTATGACCCCCTTAATCCAATCAGCTTCTGATACACCATGCTTTCCAGGTGCCAGAATCACTAACAAACAAAAAAGCCCCTGAACCATAATCTTTTCCTTTCTCTGTAAGATTCCTGTTGCAGCACACTCTCCATCCAAAGAGCCCAAAGGGCTTGGTGGAAAGACAGACAGGTAGGATCATTTCAACAAGGAGCTTTGAAGGACTAGCTCTTGCAGTGATTCGTCTCTGAAAAAAAAGCCTCCTACCAACTCAAAGCAGCTTGAATGGAGGTCTATGTAAAATGAAACATATTTATGCTGTACATTCAATTTTTGTTTACAAATAAATATATAGCAGGTATAAAACTGCCAGATTAAATCCTTAGCATTGATGGAGACAGTTGATTTGCTCTTTACTAGCATTTAGAAATGCTAATTTTTTCCAGTTATTTTTTAAAAAGGGTAACTGACTTCCTACCTAGTTTGTGGGCTAGGCCTTAAGCTACATGAACATAATTCAATAAACACCCTACTGAACTGAACTATATTAAATGAGAGGATGAGAAAAGCAGCAACATGCATTAATATGTTATTCAGAGGCTTCACAGAGCTCCTGACGTAAGGATCAGTCAAATCTTTACCAAGTCAGGCCTCGGGAGAGCCAAGTGGCCTGCATTTCTTTATACAGTTTTCTTCACGCCATCCCAATTATTAGTCTTGAGCTAATGGCGCTTTACTATGAATAAATATGCAAAGTGGAACCGATTGAATGAAATCCAAAAACCCAAGACACAAAGCTCCTCTGCTGTGTGCCAGTACCTCACAGCTGCTGAGGCATGAGCTAGAAGACAGCTATATTTGCCTGGTTCACAACAAGGCTCTGGTATGG
This sequence comes from Cettia cetti, assembly GCA_013401135.1. Classification (NCBI taxonomy): domain Eukaryota; kingdom Metazoa; phylum Chordata; class Aves; order Passeriformes; family Sylviidae; genus Cettia; species Cettia cetti. The sequence goes on along the minus strand of VZUI01095646.1, from coordinate 71,223 downwards.
GCTCCATTATAAGCCAATATAAGATTAAAGAAAAGGAAAATCAAACCTTTCCATAAATCCATCTGAAAGAAAATTCAGCAGTGCTGCAGAGACAGTGATTTACACGAGCATTCAATTTTAGGGACTAAAACGTTCCATCTGAGCAACAAACAAAAAATTAACCTATTGTTAACAATTTTCTCGTTCATGATTTAAAACAGAAGCATTCACATAATTCAAAAGCGTATCAAACGTGCTATTTTTCTAATCACTGTGAACAGCAAAAAAAGGACTTTTAACCATGCTGAAACCACAGCAGGGGCTTTACCACTGCTCATTGAAAACAACAATCTGACCCATAGAGTAAAATTTTAACATATCTGTGATTTGTTTTGCATTTAACTGGAGCTCTGAAAAATGATACCAGTAAACAGCATTAAAATGTCTTACATGGAATTCTGCCTGGATCAGTGGCTTTATTTTAGATTTATCACTCTCCTTTGGTCCACATTTGAACTCCCCTCTCTTCCTGGCCCCACGGTGTATTCCAGCAATTTCTCTGGAGCTGTGCAAAGGTAGCAGCTTCTGGCAGACAAAGGTCCATCTAAGACATGAATCGAAGTCACCACCAAGCATTTCAAAGTCAATGCTACTTTCATCTGAAGAGGAAACCATGCCTTTTAATCTTAATTATTTTGCCATGGTTCTTCCCACTCTTTAAAGACTAACAGGAAAAGTAAGAGGTCTTACAAATTATTAAGCAAACAGAATTTCTGAATCACTGCATTCCTTCAGACACCACAAGAGTGCCAAAAAAGATAACCTTCTCACTTATGGACTTTCTGGAGTATGGCTGGAAGGCATCAGGCAATTTTGCCAGGGGAGTTAAAATCTAGAAATTTAATGAGCACTGCAGAGAAATTCCTAGTGCAGTGATCAGTTAGATCCTCAGCTGCAATTCGTATCCTGGCACTCCATTTTTTTTGCCAGGACATGGACAAAAAATTGTCAGCCATCGTGTTCCTGGAGCTCCATTTGCCATACACATCCTGACCCTCACATATTCTGAAAGCATGAGCTGCATAACCAGTCAGGTCCATGAAGGGTAAAGTGCTGAAAGACTCTCCCAGACCAGAAGGAGGATCCTTCATCCTCATGTCCTATATAAGAAAAATTGTGGACCTTAACCCATTTAATTTTGAAGAGTAAAGAATTGTTTTTCTCTAGGAAAGTATGATCAGGCCTTGTGGAAGTAGTAATCATATCATTATTTACTAATGCTTCTGATTAGCTGACTGAAGGCAGGTTTGTATGTCTGCACCAACCAAAAATTCAGTCAATTTTATTTTCTTTCAAAACAACAGCTTCACCTTCATGTCACTGGGGCACTGGGGCCCTAGGACGGAGCTGTAATTACTGGTAGCACCACACCAGCAGAGCTCAGGGCATTGGATTTGGCAGCCCTTTGGGAGCTATCGGTTTCCATTCCTCCAGCACAGACCAGACCACCAAGGAAGTGTAGATAAACACGGCAGGAGGCTGAGGACTGTGCTGGAAGCAAGCTTTGCATCCAAGTCTTCCAAATAAGATGTTTAGGTACAAAAAGGCACAGTTGTAGACAGAAAATACTTGTTGCAGTGGTTGCAAAAGGGACTGAAGGCTTTCTGCTACTGAAGGATAGCAGAGATCCTAACAGATAAACAACAGTACAAATTCAGATGTAAGGCTTACTTCAGATCTCATCATGAGCTCATGAGGCTTTATGTAACCTTGCACTTAAGAGTGACACTTACTTTTGGTTTGCTCCTTCGTTAAATCCACCACTGGCTGCAAAATGCACTATAAAATTTACTCCAGCCAAATTGTGTAGAAGAATTCTTTCTCATTCCTTGTCCTTCCTTCTCAGTTTCTCTCTGCCATCCCTGTTTATCCTGATGTCCCTTATATACCATCCTGACCTTGCCAGTCTGAATGGTCAGCCTCCCTGTTATGGATGTCATGAAAACCTTCTGCATTTAATAGAATCAGAAATGGATTTAGGCAAAATTCCCATCAATTTTGTAACAGCATTAAATATATTCAATATGTCAATATACTTAAACTTGTCTCAACAGCACAAAACGAAAAGGATGGACAGATAGGGCAGGAAGCAACTGAGAAAACCACATGCCTTGTCAAATAAGCTCTGTCCATTTGTTTAAATGACACTGACCCGCTCACAATTACCCTAAATACCCAGCTTGACCTGCTGTGAGTTTGTGACCAAAAAAAACAAAAAACAAAAAAAAAAAAAAAACAAAAAAAAAACCAAAAAAAAAAAAAAAAAAAAAAAAAAAAAAACAAAAAAAAAACCAAAAAAAAAACCAAAACCCATGACCTCTGAGCCAAAAATAGCACGGATGAGCCACAGAATAACTTCATTTTGTCCAGATAATTATATATGTTCCTCTTCACATAAAGTCCTACCTTATTCTAGAAAGGAAAATTGAAGTCTGGTGGCTGTAATTTAAAGAGAAATGGAGTACTATTGGCTGCGAGTTCCTGAGATCACTTTGCTGGAAATACAGAAACAGTATCAGTCAAAACATTCCAAATGCCACTGACTCTTCCCTTCAGTGTACAGCTAAAAGCAGAAGCAAAAGAGAGAGAGACCAAAGAAAGCAAGGCTGTTGATATACTGAAGAAAATTTCTCAAGTGTTTACAGGTGTTTCATTATCTGAATCAAAGGCCCTGTTTTGTCAAGAGGTGATTCCAGGGAGAGGACAGGGTCTTACTATAGAAGCATGACCACACGTGGGATTTTCTTCCTATTCTTCAAACTCACTCTGCTAGGAGTAATTTTCAAGACTGGCCAGGTCCCTTAACACACTGTCCCCATAAACACTGGGTTTGCTCCTGAATTCCTGGAGGATACTTTCATGTTGCTACCATTTACTGCTACCTTTTGCACCCTGACAAAAGGTGAAGCTGAGGGGAGAATCTGCAGAATCTTCCCCACTTTGGTCTTCAAAGCCTGTAGATTAACAATTGGCCCAGGTGGGCAGCACAAATTAAAACCAGGCATGGTGTGGGAGAAGAACAAATCAAAGAGACCACTATTCCACGGAGGATCTGGTTGAAAGCAGACAAAGGGCCATGCTAAGAACTAGAATCACTAAATTAATGTGAGAATTCAGTCATACCTAAGAAATATGGATATGTCTCCCTGGGAAAGGTATAATGCACAAACAGGGGCCATCCATCAGCCTCAGGGAACCAACAATTCCCAGCACTCAAACCTTTGCTTTTAGCAAAGCCTGCAGAAGCAGCTGGGTAGTGAATGCTACCTACCTCTTGGCAAGGAGCTAGCCCACCACTGTCTCTCTCTCACTGGTGTGTTAAAAGGAAAACCTGTGTTTTCACACATAATAAGTCTATTTTTCCATTGGAACTGTCTTTAAAAATAATAGCAGGAATAGTGGGAACAAACACCAACAAAAGGCAGGGAAAGGATTTACTCCTTGTGGCATTAATTCCCTCATTAATAAACCATAACTGAAAATTCAGTTACTCTTAACAGCAGAATTAGGTTCTTACCTGTTACTTTTTGCCATTCACATGACCTTTAGTCATTGGAACTGGAATTGACTTGTGTGGGTGTAGTTTGGCATGAGAATTGAAGGCTCTCATAATTCTCAAACACACCTACATTGATGTAAGAGCTGCTTAGTGTTTCAATGGAAAAAAAGAAAAGATAAGTAAATCTTGATAATGTAAATAATGTTCAAGCTTTAGAAATCATTTCCTGAATAAGCAGAGTAGGCTGGGTCGGGGGGCAGGAGGGAAGACATAGAACAGATTTGCTATCAAGATTTCACAAAGCAGTTGAAAAATATGAACAGAATTGACAAAATATGAGCAAGATTGACAAAATTTGTTGTTTAATATAAACTGAGGATGCTGTCATGATGAAAATGGAGATGAGTGGATCCATCCTATCATGACCTGTGACAGTGCTTAGAGCTGATCACGGAAACAGCAGAACTCTTGCTTGCTGTTTCAACACAATATATACAGGATTATAATATGATATTCTTTTCCTGAGCATTCTCAAAAGTCTCACCAGCTCTGCTTACTCCCAAACCAACAAGATTTTGCTTTTTTTATTTTTTTAAGATTTTGTCTGTGAGATCTGTTTGTTATCACAGGCTGAGAGTGCACACTTAGACTGCTCCAAGGCCTTCCTGGCAGAACTGAGTCAGCACAGGAGCTCTGGGGCACTTCTCCATCTATATAATTTCCCCATGATGAGGAATAGTTTAATATGTGCCTTTAAATCAGGCTCAGAGCAGCTTTTTGTTATTGTTGTTGCTGGTTCTGGTTGGATTTTTTTTGTTAAAACTAACCTCACAAAGATAATGCTACATCAGTAGGCTCCACTGACGCCAATTGCAATGAAGTGAATTCTACTAACTTTTCACATGTAAGACTGGGAAAAAACTTTTCTTTATATGATTTGGGCTTTTTTCACAGTGAAATCTGAAGGGGAAAAAAAGGTCAACAATCAACTTGATCTTAATCTCATTTTCTTCCAGTTCCTGCTATTGAAATGAGAAAGGATCTCCCCACCCTACCAATATACAAACTTGAAACTGAAAATAAAATTTACATATTTTTACTCTTCCCTAGAGCGCCCATGTGTTGCTTTGTTTTTCAGCCTTCAAGATTGGAGTCAGAATTTTCTTGCACATTCTTATGTAAACAAGGCAATGTTTTTTGTAAACATCTATCTTGTTTACATTCTTTTCTGTAGGAGAGAAAATTGATGGACACTTTCTAAGACCAGTGGAATTGAAGAGTTTGAACCTCAGTCTTCCAATGTGGTCTCTTTTCTAGAAGTCTATATAAGCTGGAAGAAAAAATTAAACTTCCTCTTTTCCCGCTTGGACTCCTTTGTGGTCACTGCGTTTCCCTTGTGACGGTGTTGCGCCACCCAAGTATGCTAAAAGATTTTGGAAGTGACCTGGATGACCCTCAGAGAAGGTTTTATTCATTCAGCAGGCAGCAAGCACATATTCACATCCCTCATCTGTGTGAGGGTTTGGCTCCACACTTCCCACCTGAACATCCAAAGTTACATGAGCCACTTTTTTTTTTTTTTTACTAGGAGAGTAAACCACAGTACCACTGAAGGGTTCAAACTCCTCATCTGAATTTGAGTCTGTGGTCTACTCTTTGCTTCATTCAGCCCAAGCTCTGGCTCAGAGCAAGACTCATAGGGAGGGATTAGAGAATCACAGCTGATTTCTTAATGAGATTTCATCTCCCGAATGCCATGGCATGTTTTAATCCCACCAGTCCCCCAACCTTCCAAAGAGCCTCCAGAGGAAAACAAGCTAGGACAAGGTAAAGAGGACAAATAATAACTTAGACATCTGAATAACTTGGGCATCTATATTTCATTTTCAAAAGCCAGTTGGACTGTGAGTGAAGAGAGCAGCATGAAAAAGGAACTTCTCAGACTGAAAAAGGAACTGTAGATGCCAGCAGGGAGGAGAACACCACGTGTCTAACACTACCCCATGTTGCTTCCTCTTTCCATATTTCCTTTACAGTCAATGGAGAGAGGATGACTTTTTCCAAGACCAAAGCAGAGCAGCTTGGTGAGGTGGTCAAAAGACCACTTCTCTTCTGTATTTTTGAAAACTACTTATTTTTCACTTTAAAACCTAAACTTCTTAAAAATGCTCACTAAATCACCCCAACCTTCCTCATTCTTTAGCAAAATACCCCTTTTTATTTACACTTTGCTTATCCTCTTTAATGTTTGAGCATCCTCTTTAAGACTTTTGCTTCCAGTAACAAAAGTGTGAAGCAAAACTCTGAAGCCTTTGAGTCTGGCCTGCGTAGACTTCAGCTGTCCTCAGCTTTAAGGAGGAATCTGTCATAATAATGCACACAAGTGGGAAATAAAATTTATCAGCAATGATTAGATATTTCTGGAATGCTGTGATAGTTTTCCATGTTAGTGTTCATGTTAAGGTGCAGTATATTATCTATAGAGAGCCTACATAATCTCTTTGAGATGAGAAATGTGCTCACAAATCAGTGTGTTGGCTGCACTTCCTGCTACTGACACTGGATTTTGAAAAAGAGATCTTGGTAACAGAGTAAATACACAGTAGTTTTCTCTCAGAAACTCGGGTTCAAGTTCTTACTCAACAGCAAGGAAAACCAAATGTGATAGCCTCCATCCCAGTCAGCACAAGTTATTCATCATCACCGACTCCGTGCAGCAGCCAGCACTCGCCTGGCAGGAAAAGCCTTAGTCTGGAGTAACTGGAGACTTGCCTGTCAGCAAGAGAATCACAGACCCTGCGTCTTACACCAGCACAGTCTCTTTTTCAGAGCATCAGTGCCATTGATGATATTAATAAAAGGATGTGGAACTGGTAGAAGTTGAAATTATCAAAATAGAGCTGCCTGGAAAACAGGAAGGGGCTGGGGTTTTTTCCGTTACAGAAAACAACACGTTTTTACTCACAAAGGAAAACTGACATTTCAGACACTATGGAAATAGTCCTTGGAACAGAGATCTGGGGCAGATCTTCATGCACTATGATCTCCATGCCTGGCCAGGGAAGGTGATGCAGAGATCCAAGGACCACTGTGTGTCTTTAGAAATGACACCTCCTGGGTAGTCTCACCCTAAGGGGGCAATGAGGTGAGACTCAGCCTTGAACTCTTTTACAGCACTTACAGTGGTTGAATGCAGGGCTCCAAATGGTTCCATTTTCAGTATTCCATTCTTCAACAGAATTGAAAATGCATTTCTCTTTGAAATAATTCCTTTTCCCAAAGTCTAACAAAACAAACAGTCACAACAACAAAAAAGTTCGGTTTGACTTAATTGCTTCACCAAGTTGGGAGAGTTGCAAGTTCCATTTCAGCTCTGTCACTGGTGCTGCAAAAGCAGATCCCAGGGAGAAACACCTTCATAAATCAATGGCGAAATTCTTCCATGAGATTTATTCCCCAGCCTTATCTTAAACGGGTAACGTGTGACTGGCAGCACTAAGAAAAGAATTCTAGCTATTGTCCTCAGGCAGGCACTCTTTTGGCAGCTACAAAATAAATTTAGCCTAACCATAAACTCCAGTAACTACCAGGAATATGCATTATCTCTGCTGAAAATGTACTGTTGCTCTGCAAGTCTATTAATGAGCAGACATTTTCAATCCTAACAGTCCAAGCTTCAGAGGAGTGAAAGGGAGTTTATAGGCACAAAAAGCAGGAAAAAACCAATCTGGCTTCTTCTGCTGGGTTTTTATCAAATGTATATAGCCAAAGAGCTTTAGAAAAGCTGGAAATTACTGTTTTCACCTTCTTTGCTTGGATAGCTATCAAACATTTTTTATTTTTAGCATCAAAGTAGCTGAAAGGGCATTGTTAGAAAGAATGGTTTCCCTCTCTTGGCTCATGCAATAAACTTCAGGGAGGGGGCTTAACTTCAGAGACTGCTTGAAAAAATGGGTTTTTTTAATTCCCAGCCTAGCTGAGCAAACTAAGTGTCTGTTTGTTTGTCAGAGTTTGTGGACTTATTTACTTGTAGGATATGTTTTCATGTCTATGATTTTGTTCCTGTGGCTGTAAATCAGAGGAGGTTAGTGACAAGTATCTTCTAAGAACATAAACACCTCTCTGTGGCAGACAAAAGTCATAAGCAGCCACATATCCAGTTGTCACTGGAGGATGCTTGACCAAGAAGCACCAGAACCAGGGCATGGAGAAAGTGGTATTTTTCATGTGCCCCCTGGTTTCCTCTCAGTTTCTGGAAATTAACCATGCAGAGACTTCCTGACTCAGATGTTGCCCTGGATTACTGTGCTCAATAGCTCTTTCACGGCATTGTGTTGCTGATAAGGAGGCTGTGATTGATGCTCATTTGGTACTCTGTGAGGCCTCTTTGGTCCTGCCCTTCTCGCCACCTCCATCTCCTGCCTTGAATCCTGGATTGGCATCTGAGGCAATAAAGCAGCATTTTTCAGAGATATTGATCTGTGAAGAGCAGATCAACAGCCTGATTGTTACAAAGCTGGTCGAAGAAACCCATTACAAGTGATTTATTCTTTTACAGCACTGGCTAGAGATCACATACGAACAAACTTCTTAAGGCACTGAGTGATCTGGGCCAAGGCCTCAAAATTAGGGGCAAAACTCAGGCTTTGCACTCTCTACTGGACTGAGCAGATCCTACAGAATTTTCTGCCTAAATAAATTTTTGCACCTGCCAGCAATGAAATACAATGACTCAGGCCACTGTATGTGGAAGTCATCTATTCCTTGTACCCCCCGCACATTAATGCCTCCGGCGTAGCCTTGTTTCAAACTGGTTGGGGAACTCCCCTGCCTTCTTTTGCCACAGGATTTCCTGAAGTTATCCCCTGTAATCAGCTGAAAACAGAAGGGTGATAGTGCTTAATGTCAGGTGCACCGACATGTTACCCATCTCTGCCTTCTCACAACCAGCTCGTAAAACAAAAAAAGAATAATCCAGCTTTGGGCAAGTTTCGCAAACTTCAAACAAAAGACAATATTGGAAGCAGAAAGCCTCAATAGTACTTAGCAATTACATTGCTAATCTTCATACAATACAAACATTAAATAATTAATCTCAGTGGCTGAAATTCAGCCCAAATAAAACTCTGATGACTTCTGTGGATGTTTGCCAGTGGGAAATCTAGCCTGCAATTTTTCTCGCCTCTCCTTTTGGCAATCCTGAGAGCGTTTTGTAGTTCCCAGCCTGTCGGTGGCGCACCTTTTGGCAGGAGCAAACTCCGTGATGTGCCTGACGCTGCACTGCCCTTCACGGAAGACGTGTAGCCCCAGTAATTTCCTGGGTACAACCAGTGGCACCTATTTGGCCCTCTGTGTGCCTGAGGGAAGAATGAAATGAACCTATTTACTGGGCAGACAAGAATAAACCTCTTCCAGCTTTCTCCTTTCTACCCTAAAGTTTAGAAACTTCTGCAATTCGTGATTCACGTTTCTCTGGGAGTGAAATACAAAGATCTATTTTGCCTCATTTCTTCCATTTCAGCAGCTCCCACTTTTTAAATGTCACAGAATTAATGTCATATAAGAAATTTTAAAGCAGAACTTAGAAAACGCTTTCTTTTAAATGCCCAAACCTGCAGCAAATATAAACTTTTGTAAATGCAACCTAATTTGCTAACATGCAGTGCTAATTTGATTACTCAAGATAAAGGTTCTAGTGGGACCAATTGGCGCTTGCTGCAGTGTGAAACTAGAAGGATAATTTGCTAAGAGAAAAGTGCGAGCTCTTTTTGGCGCCCTGAAATGTGTTCAGTTGGTTTTGTGCTTTTGCATTTGAGTGAGTACTCCAGCACAAATTGGGCACAATTAGCAGCACATTTAAAAAAATACAGCTCAGTGCTGGTGCTAATTTGTCCCTGCAATAACAGCAATTTCCCCTGTATTTACACTCAGTAAGCGTACAGAGGCTAACACAGAGGAAAGCTTTGGACAATTCCCATTTGTATAGCACAGAGCAAATAATTCTTTGTGCCCTATGTGAAATGAGTCGAATATCTCAGCCCACTTTCCAGAGAACATGTGTCTACAACACAAAATCTGCCACCACAAGTTGGCACTAATTGGCAGTCTCAGCAAAGTGGCAAAGGAATGAATGGCCCCTGGATACCGAACTAACATTTTTCCCCTACAGGTGGTCTTTTCAAGTCAGAATTGAGACGTACATTGTTTAGGCAAGGTGAAGTTTGTACTGCTGGTACATGTTTTGTTGATTCATAGAAGATTTCAGTGTACAGTGAGCGTTTTCATGAGCGTTACATTCATGCTATTAAAAAAAATAAACAAAAACCTTAAATTGTATTAAAAAAAAGACACCAAAAAAACCCAACAAAACAAATTCCAGCTGTCCCTATTTTCCCCTACTTTGTCCTCTCAAAATCCTCAGTATGTTCAAAGGCACGACCAAATCTTTTCAGTTCTTGTCAGCGCGTATTGATGAAACAGCTCCCTTAGATCTGATACCAAACCAGGAGATTAGGATGCCAGCTGCTTTTATCAGGGCCCTGACTCTGCAGACTTCATTCACATATAGCCCTGTCTGGGCCATTTTCTAGTCCAAAACTCACTGGTATCAGTGGGAAGTCCCTAAAACTCCAGTAAACTATGGAAAAAGTCCTTTGGTGAGAGGGGTGTTAAGGAGTTCAATCTGCGTGGTCCTGTACCACAGAGAGAAATACCATAGAGACTTTTGATTATGGAGCATAATTATATTTACATGGAAATAAATCAGCTATTAAAAAGGCTCTTCAGAGTGCCTGCAGATTACATCCAGATAGAGCAAAAGCAGAAAGAAGCTACATTTTTCCTTTTTCAGCTAAGGAAAAGGCTTCCAAAACAAATTCAGAAGTCCCTGTATGTTGTCATCATCAGGTCAAGATAAAATATTTGTTCAGAAGATGTGCTTCAACTATCCTTGAGGACTCAATGAGATTTCTGATATTTTTTTATATAAGCTCAAACTAGATGACCTACTTTTCATTATCTATGCTGTAATTATAATTATTTACTTTATTTTTTTAAATAGGCTTTCAAAAATCACCCCATTGTGCTCGATATGGTGATATGATTTCTTTAGTAGCACTACCTACTTAAGGGAAGAGAGGGCTCCTTCTCCCCGTCTGATTCAGCCACTGGCCCTCAGAACAGAACAGATAACAAGCACAAATCAGTGGTTGTGGGTTTCAGTCAGTGAACTGCTTGTCAGGAACTGGACTGACACTCTCTGCCCCATCTCACAGGCTGGCACACAGTCTTCCAGTACTAACTGCTCAGCTATAGGTAGGAATAAGCCAACTCTTATCCTGTACTGGAGGCAGAGGAAAATGGAGCGTTACTCGGGTGGGAAGGGATCTTTTCCTGCCACTATTCATAAGCACATAAAGCCCCCTGGGCTCTGTCAGTCCTCCCCCATTCATGCATTCAAAGTGAGCAGGAGTCAGGATTAGCAACCTGTAAATCACAGCAGATAAAATCCTGCAGGGTGCTGGCTCTGAAGCTTCTGAACTGTGAGGCTCAAGAGCTGCATCTTAGTCTCTGCTTGTAGCTTGTTCACTCAAATTGCTGAATACACCAGTCCTTCTGCTGATAACCTCCAGGCTAGTTTAAAGAGCTGCCAAAGAGAAGTTATCATAACTTTATAAATAATCATCCAACAAACAAAAAGATATTTCTATGCTTCTCTTGCAAACAGCTTTTCAGATTATCCAGAAAGTTTTTTCAAGCTGTGTGGGCTTTTACAGGACGTAAAAGGGGAATTCTTTATAGGGCTCTTGTATTTGGTACCTATCTTACAGGGGTACAATTTGACATTATCAAAAATTGTCCCAGAAAAACTTTGACCTGTAACTCTCACATAGCTTGACTCAAGTTTTTTCTTTTCCAAGTTGGATAGAGAGACTGGACGAAAACAATACTTGGTTGTTTTCATTCCACTTTATCCCATAGGTACAGAAATGGAAGAACCCCCTTTGGAAAGGCAACTGTGATCCTCTTGAAACAACACATTTGGCACACTCGCCTTTTGCACCACACTCTGAAGGACTACAAAGTTACCTGCTGCAGGTGTTAAATATTTCTGTTATTATTGCTCTTGCACCCAAGTCCCAGGGAGCCCTGCTTGGCAATTAATTGGACTGTTGAAAGTCTAAACCCTGGTTATCCTCAGGCTGGTGTGAAAGGAGCACCAAAAGGAGGAACCAAAACAAATACCACCTTGGAGAGAGAAAAGAGCCTAAGAAAGGAGTGGAAATTCAGTGACATAAAGCCAGAGAGGTCCAGTTTTGTGGCTTTGCAGGGCTGCTCCAGCTGCTAATGGGCACTGACTTCTCTGACCTGCCAAACGAATTTCTCTCCCTTTTAACATTTAATTCCAAAGATCTGCACAGGACTGAATGAATGCTATGCTTTGAAATGAGTCAGTCCAGCCTCTGTTTTTCCCCTAGGCCCTACCTGTCTTCTAAACAAGCCAGGTATTAGACATGGTAGCAGGCTCTGCTGACTGATGTGAATATTTAAATTAGAGCTTTACTTGCTGCTACTGCTTGTATTTGTTTTAAACAATATCGAAAAAAAAAATAAAAAATCACTAAGTACTTTTGGACAGTAGGTCAGGCTGGTAAGCAGCATTTCTTTATTTCTGTCCTGTGAGAGGATCTGGCTGAACAAGAAACTCACAGTAGGGATCAGCTGGCTGATCTGAGCATTTGCTGCTTTCAGTTAATTTGACCCAAAGCTATTTAGAAACTAATTCAGCCCCAGGAGCTTTATGTTTCATGGCATGCCAGGAAAGTTGTCTACAGTTTGTTGATGATCAAGGAAATATCTTATTTAAAATAAAAACTACAAATAAAATACCACTACACTAAAATCAAAGCCAGATTTTAAGATGACAGGTGGTACCTGCTCTCATAGCTGTGACTGAATTCTGTTAGAAAAAAAGAAAACTACAGTAAGAGCTGAAAAACAAGCCTGAGGAAGCCTCCCTTATTTCACATTAAATATCCTAGGTGTTGGGCATGGTGAAGATATATGACCATAAATCAAAGCTAATGCCATGAGCCAGATGGTTCAAATTTGTGTACTAAGTGTTAGGCACTAACAGAGCACAACAGTCTGTTGTCTTTCCACTGGAGGGTTCTCAGTTTTGAGCAGCTAATTAGCCTAAAATTAATTAGGCCCAATCTGAACATTTTTACACACACAGAAAAGAAAAAAAATATTTGAATGTGTGCAGAAACAGGCCAAACCCCCTGTCTGACTAGAGCAGCAATGGCACTGAGAACAGGCAGGAGGAAATTGCATGAGGGAACAGAAAGGAAAAGAGCCCACACAGACAACTGCCACAGGCAGGTGAAAGGAAAGAAAAAGAAAGAAAACAAACCTCTGAAAAGAAACAGTCCATCTCCAAAGTTTACTTGGGTGCTGCACTGAGGGTCAGCTTGTCACAAACCTGGTCCAGATGGTTGAGATAAATATTTTACAGGTGTCACACTTTACATGATTCTTGTGTTTAACCTGCTCTGCTGGTGTGGCTGTCTTGGTGTGGCTGTCTTGCAGAGACGTAGAGACAGGGGCACCCAGTTCTGTATCCCAAAGGAGATGGCAAAGCTCATGGCCCTGCTAGGAAGCTGGCAGTTCTGCTCCAGGGCAGCATTCCCCTGGGAACTTTGCTGTAAAAATGCTGACAACCTACCCCATTAGCCAGCAGACTTTCTGGATGACAGAGATACCAAATCCCACCCCATTTCCACTTCCTTCAGGCACACAAGATTTTTTTTTTTTTTTTTTTTTTTCCCAGATTGGAGCCTCAGCTCTTAAATAGCACACAAGCCAAATAAGTCCCATAAAATGCAGAATTATATTTTGATTCTTTTTTTCTCTCAGTGAGCAAGCTTCATACATTCAGATGTGCTAGGCACTTTGGCAGGGCTGAGAGCCGGGGCACTGCAGTAATGTTTAATCCCATTACTAATGCTTATTTTAGAATCTGCTTGTCCTTAAAGACATGATAGTGATCTTAATTATTGTCTCCAACATGTATTTGCCTGAAATAATTATTATACTTCATTCCTATAGAGACAATGAGATAAAACTCTAATTTCATTTTATTGGCCCCTCTATCCATCAAGAAATTAGTTTCTTGTGAGAGCTTTGAAGTATTCCCCTTCACGGATTAAACTCCTTGAAAGTACAAGAACAGAAGGGCGGGGTGTGGGGGAATTGAAATAATTTACATACCAGCAGACATGTAATGGGAATCAACAATGCAACCACACCTACATGATGGTTGAGAGGAAAACGTTGAGACATGCTATTCAACATGAAAAAAAAAAAAAAAAAATCTGGTTAGCTGCAGATTTTAGCTCAGGAGGCAGCCAAGGGCTGCACTCAGGCAGAGGAAGCAAGCAGCAGAGAGGAGCTTCCCTGATCATATTAAAAAAATAAATAAATAAATAAAACAACAAAACCCAACAACCTCCCAAAACACCCATTATGGGATAAAAGAACATCAGATGCTTAACTGTCACTTGGCTGTCTGCCAGGCAGGCTCCCAGCACCACTGTCAATATTATAAAATGTGTAGGAATAAATAGCATGAGCTCTGTCAGAGCAGCACCTGAGATTTGGTGTTATATCTATGCAAGATATTCACTCCCCAAAATGTGAAAAATCTTGGGCCCTGAATTTCATTTCAAACAAAATTTCAGCCACATTTTTTTGGAAGACAAAAGTGCAAACCTTACTGCTGAGATTGTCCCTGTATTTACTCCCAAAAAATACAGGCCAGCTTTTTTTTTTTTTTTTTTTTTTGGTAAATTTCAAACAAGATAAAAAAGAAAAGGTATCCATTAAAGGGAAAACTCTGAGCACAGGAATTATTATTGTATGCAAGGATGAATTCCATGCAATCCTCTGATGAATTCCATGCAATCTTCTGGGATTGAAGGAACAGTTTGGGCTGGACTTGTAACATTTTGAGAGCCAGTGCTTTCCCACAGAAAGCAATGGGATCCAAAGTTTTTAGGAACTTGATTGCAATGGGTGTTCAGCATACTGGCCTGGACAGAGCAATTGCACATGCTCTGAAATTCAAGTTTATGAGTTATTCAGTTGATCTGAACTTCAAACTTGCCTTTAACTCTTGAGTCTGACTGGAACCAGGAGCGCTGAGGGCCCTGCTGATCAGAAGCTATAGGTTTTGGATGCTTTCAAATGTAGATTAGCACAACTTCAAGCAAAGAAATGCAAGCATGTAAAGAACCTGCCCCAAACCTTAGCATGTTAAGGATAAATATTTTGAGTGCTGGGCTGTATGTAGCACATGTTAGCAACCCTTCCTAACAACCTGTCCATAGTGGATGTCACTACAAAATGCTGATTTTCTTTTCCATATGCTGTATATTTAAATTTCTGTCTAATATCCACACAACCAGATGTCATTTTTTCAAGCCACAGAGGTGGAGACACAAGGACCACGCATTACCTCTTCCTCCACACATACTTTTGCTCTTTCTGCCTTCTGGACTTAATGATTCCAAAATAAAAATCTCTCTGTCTGACAGCAAGTGGCTGCTCTTTTTAGTGAGCCTTCCCACTGTACTGCAGCCCTGACACCACTGTGCTGCAAGAAAAGTATATTCATTTCTTCCCAATACAACCTAGAAAGACAAAACAGTGGGAAACCTCCTACTTGGTATGGTGCCAAAGAAAGTTTTTGAAGAGAAAAATGGTGGTGTACAATGGTACAGACAGTGTTGGTCAGAAAAATCCTATATATGATTATATTATCTGAAGAAATGCAATGTAAATGGTAATCACATGTATGTCACCGGGGCTAAATATAAATGTGTCAGAGGCCTCCCATATGGAGAAAGTCCAGCTGATATTGATAAGATTTTCTGCTTCAGTTGATGATTGAAAGGTTTCAGTCCAGCTTAAAGGTATGTGCTGACATCTTCATTGCAGATTTTGTAAGGAAAAGTTCATATCCTTCATGAAAAGAATCTTAACCGTGCAGAAAGCAGAAGCTCAGAGTTCCATGCCCCACAGGTTTTACAGCCCTGGGAATGTTGTGCAGCAATTTTCTAAGCCGGCACTTTGCAGATCCTAAAGCTGCATGCACAAGAGGAACATCCAGTCCTCTGAAACTATCCAGTTCTTAAAAGTAAAGCATATGATAATAGAACTTCCTCTTTGCTGATTAATGTTCTTTAAAGCTCTCAGCACTCTTTAATCATGTGATTAAAATGTACCATTTTTGTTGCTATGTGAAGAGCAAAAGGCCAACTTTTCTTTCAGCTCTGTGCCATTGGTACATTTTATAATATCAACACATTAAAAAATCACATCGTTGCAGTTAGGAAAAAACCCAGCAGTGCTGCTCAGGTGACACAGGGGCCACGCTGGCTGCCTGCCAAGGTTCTGCCAGGATCCACCACGAGCTGTGACATCCTAGAGAAGCAGTTGTCATCTTGCTAGGAAGTAACAAGTGAGGCAGAATCCCATTCTCTATAATGTGGTTTCAGAAGAAGTGCCAAAATTGTTAAATTGATTGAACAATTGACAGAAAGAAGCAGAATTACATCAGGCACATTTCAAATCCCTCTGCAATTGCTGTTGGCAGTGGGCTTGCAGCTACAAGAGACTTCTGCCCTTACCAGCATTCAGGGGCTTCAAATTTCACCAAAAAAGGGGTAGAAGCAGGGGATAAAACTTAGAAGGAACCATGGGACCAGAGCTGGTCTCTTCCCTCCCTCAAATGATTATCCTCACTTCTATTTTATGAAGCAAGTGCTCTGAGAGATGTCAGCTACAAGAAGAAGCCTGGCTCCATAGTTTCAGGGCATTATTCCACCCATCTGTGCCATGTTCCCAGGAGAACTGAACCTCCCCCAGGATTTCAGCCACTGCCCATCACAACTGTTTGGGCAACAATTTGCCTGAATTGTTGATTGTTGTTCATGTGTGCAGGTGCACCCCTGGTTTGCTGTTCTGGATAGGGATGATGAACCTTTGCCATGATTTAGGAATAATGGAAGGGCAGAAAAACAGATACCTTAAAACATCCCAGTAAAATTAACGCAGGACTTTCATGCCATCTCTTTTTTTTTTTTTTTTTTTTTTTTTTTGTGCAAATATCTCAAGGGGCTGAAAGAACTTTCTTACTCACAGACAGACATATAAATAGCAAATGCAAAAGCTGGCCATCCTCCCCTGTTCATTACCAGGAAAATACCTGTGCTGGTATGAATAACATCTGGTGTTGCAGTACTGGCTTTACAGCAGTTCAGCCCCAGCCAAGCAAGTATGATAAGAAAAACAGTTGCAAACTGGTAATTTTGAAACTTAGGAAACCCCCAGCTAAGCCAAAGCATTGTCAACGATTTCCCACCTAGCCCATCTGCTACAGCCTGGGGAAATCCTATACAGTACCCACAAAAATATTTAAGGAGTACACAGGAACGTTTGAGTGATTTCTTCCCTCCCCCATCCCACAGGAGCAGAAAAAGGAGTGGAAGTTCAGCACAGGCTTTTATTTCTGTGCTGTTACATAACTGTGCCTGCCTCCGCAGAATTCCTCCTGCTTCCAGCACCATCAAACCCACGGGAGGCTGGGAGGGAGACAGGGAAAAGGTATGTGCCTTGCTCAGGGCTACGCAGCAAACCAATGGCAGAGGTGGGAGGAGAACTTGCAGGTCCCGGCAGAGCCGCTGCCGAACCCCGATGAGGCTCCACATTCCTGCCATTCCTTGCACATACTTTTCCAAACGTGAAATGCTGCTGCATCACAGGCTGACTGTCCAACTCAAGGCACCACCTGCTTCCCAATCATCCCTCCACCATCCAGCATGCACAGACAGACACTGTAGCTATTCCTTGCCTTAGTCTCAAGAGGATATGAGATTTCTGGAAATCATGCCCAGCACGCCCAGCACATTCCTTGACCAGTGGTTTCACTCTTTGGTAGCCTTCCCTAACCACAGGCCTCATTTCAGCACCACTGGCTGAGTCTCCTTTTAAAATTCTGCAGTAGATTCCATTTGCTAATACTAACAGGAAATCCCATGAATCTGCCTCATGCCCTTTCACTGACTTCACAAATCCAATTGATACAGATAGAGCCAATTTCTGAAACTGCAGCTGTCCACACTTACAAAGCTCTGACTGTTAGATAAGAAAGTGCCAGCTGGAACAAGAAGTTTCTCCTACTACTGGATGCCACACTCCCAGCCAAGCAGGCAGCTGTCAGCTTGGGTGGTGGCAGAGCTGCTTAAATGGGAAAGCCTTAGATCCAGTCCCTCCTGCTCACCCTAAAGCAATTGAACAGCCCCACAACAGGAAAAGGGAGTAAAGCTCAGCCCCAGAAGAATGCAGCTGCTCTTGTTTCCAATCCCCTCTCCATATTATTGCATCCCTCGTGGGCCATAGTAGCTGGAGGCCAAGGAAGGTGCAGTATTTGGGACAAAAAAAGCTCTGTTGGGCCCTCTTTGGATCTAAGAGGGTTCATGGTCTCAGCCTCACTGAAAGAGAAGCTGAAGTTTTCCTCACGTCTGAGCAGCATTCTGCACTTCACAAAGTTAAGGTGTGGTCTTGTGATGATTTTCACTGCTGGTTTTAAACCTTGTGTGAGTTTTAATATGCATGTCATTACAGTTCCCAAGATGTTCTAATAATCAGGCACTAATTAAACTGGGAAGTGAAGGGATGGGCAGAGCAGCTGGCTGCACCATCCTCAGCCTGGATGTGTCCAAGGGGGAGCATGGATCATCTCCCATCAGAGTATACCTGGATATGCATTCACCCCCGATACCAAGAGAGCGTTATACCTGGGAAGGGGATTTCAGAGGACTGGAAAAGGGGTTCACTTTTGGCAGAGGTGGGTCTATTCCTCTGTCCTACACCATCACTCCATGACGTGGCTCTGCTAAGTGCCATCAAGTCTTTCTGCAGGCTGTGGCTCTTGGGCACCTACCTGAGCATCAGGAAAACTATTTAGCAATCCCTTCGTGGATCCCTACGTCACCTACCCTTGGTCCAGTATGGGAATAAGAATAAGCAGAATAAAAGAAATCTGTGATATTAATGGCACTCAAAGGAGTCCATCAGTGCTTTCCAAAAAGATTCCTGTCTTAGAACCTCATGGCTCACTGCACATCTTCAGGGAGCCCTTAGAAATTACCAGAAACTTTTTATTTCTTCCCTAAAATAACACAGCTGCCTACTGGAAAATGCCCATATGCCCATCTATTCTGTTTTGCAATTTCCTTATTTCTTAATCCCTAATCTAGTTTTCTGGAGATATTTTAAAGCAAATCCCTCTCATCCCTCATCCCTCACATCAACCACTGAGAGCAAATTTTTAAGGGGGTTTGTAAGTCTTACCCTTTACAGACTTTCCTGAGATTTTTAATCTTGTTAACCTTCCTCCTAAATATGAACCTTTCAAAAGCATTTCTTTCTGTTTGGTAAATCACATCAGCTGAGTACTTTCACAGAAATGAACAGAAATTCTTCTGCTAAGTTGGGAAGAACGTTAAACTGGAAGCCTTTAATAATTTTGAATACTCCATAGAAAGCTCTAGTCTCAGCATGAGGATAAATGATTTGGTCAAATACAATACACAGATAGCCAGAAAAATAAGTAGATATGCATCATGATACTACAGAGATCTTAAGCCATAAGAAGAATGGGAGCAGCACATGAATTCTTCAGCCCAGCATTCACGAAAGAAATGAAAAATCCATATATATACACACACACACACACACACATTTAAGCACAGAAAATTTGTTTTTAAAAAGTGAAATACTGCTTGTGTAGAAACTTTGGTACCCATAATTGCACATTCCTTTTGCTTTTTATCCTTACAGTCATCTTTATGGTGATTTCCTAATGGGAAAAGGGTCTTCAGGAAAGAAAACTTAACAGGGAAAGAATCAAAGAACTAGGTAGAAATTAAAGCCCAAGCACTAAATACAACACTCAGTGCTTTTTTTTAATGGAAACTTTCTATGTGGATCCATGCAAGTTACATGTATGGAAAGTTGACTGTGGCTTTGTGGACTTCTTAATATAAATATCCTGACATAAAAATTACTATTCTCAAAACCTTTGTGGAAAGATTGGAAAAAATCTCCTCATACATAGACCTATGTAAACTGTTTAGTAACTAGAGAGAGTTTTCAGATGGGAGCCACCCTCCCCACCCCCCATTGCAGACTCCTGTCTCATTTTGTGAAACTGCTTTGCTGTCTTTCAGAGGGGGCAGCTGAGCAATCCGTTTCAGTGCCTCTCTTTCCCATGGAACAAATCCCCCCCCAGCCCTCCTGCTGCATCCTGACAGAGATGGCAGGCCTTTCTTCACCAAATTCTTTCAATAATGCTGCAACTGCAACGTTAGGAGAAACAATTAGGACTAAAGGGAGTTGCCTCTGTATGCCAGATCTGCTTAATAACTTAATTAAATAAGCAGAAATATAATTATAATGTAAATATTTCCTTTCTTTAATTCCAAGGCATCCTTAGAGAGAGAACACTGCTGAAACAAGACAAGATCATTGAAAACCTTTTCAGTTCCTTCACACTTAAAAACAATTTTGCTGTCTTCCCATGCCTTCCCGCTTGTAGTATTTCACTTTTGAAATTTCAGAACCAGCTATGAGACAGGGAAAAATGCATCCTTGGAAATGAATACCCCAGATAGTCAAAAGCGTTTATAATTGAAAAGGACCCATGAAGGAGTAAATTGCTCTGTAATTTATAACTGCAGATTTCCTTCCTCAAATAATTTTCATTCAGCAGTTTTCTCTGAGAACTTTTACAGTTTCAAATGTTTTTTTAAAAAGTGCAAGACACATTCAGATCATGTTGTCTTTTGGCACGTACACAGCCACTCAGAGATGATGATCCTGCCTTATGGTTTTACGTTGAATGAACTCTGATGGCTTCAGTACATTTACTCATGATTTACATCAGTTCAGGCATAAATTTATCATCAAAAAGGTTGTTGCCCATGTACTTACACAGGGAAATTTTCTTTGGCTTCACCACCACCAAATTCTGAATGCAACCTGTTCCACCTAGCTATTTAGAAAAAAAAAAAAAAATCTAAGCAGTGGCAGTGACACCATCCTGAAACAGCACATATGACAACACTCCAGGTCAAGTGTTATGAAAAATCCCTCTAAAATAGCAAGAAGAGCAATATTGAAAAATTCCTTGAATTAGGAACAAAACTCCTACTGCTGGCTAGATCTGACTCCAAATTACAGTGATCTTAGCTTTGTCCTTTCTCTCTTAGAACTGCTAAAAGTCAGCACCTAATGGGCAAACCCACCTAATGCTGACTCCAGACCAGCACAAGTTGAATATCTTGAGGATTCCTCATGCAAAAGCCTCTGAGAGCACCTGGACCTAGACAAGACACTCACAACTTTGCAGGCAATCCAGAAACCTGCAAGTCCCAGCTGCAATAATTACGGCCAAACCAGATTTTTTGGCAAAGGCTTCATTTCACAGTCTGGACCCACATTTCCCATTTGACAGTCTCCATCCCACTCTTTCCCATGTATGCATGTGAGTTAACTTCTCATGCCACAAAACGTGGGATCATCTTCTGTCTGGTGTCTCCTGTGACTGCCCCAGGTTTGGCCTCGTGACCTCCTACAGCAGCTCCACACACGTGCTCTGAAGGCTGTGCCAGTAAATGTTTATGCCATTAATAAATCTCTGCAGAATGCAAGACACAGGTGTGTGCTGCAAGTTTAGGAAGGAGAGCCGAAGATGACCTCATGCTGTACTTGGGAAGAAGGATGTTAAAGAGTTCAGGCAGCCAATGCTGACAGAGAGACCTGGACCTGTACAACAGGGACTCTGCCTTCTTGCTTCCTCTGTGTTCCCATACAGAGAAATCTCAGCCCCAGCTGAATTTTGGAGGGCCCCGCATGGAACCAAGCTGCAGGTTCAGGGGTTAGCTAGGGATTACACCCACACCAAAAAGGGGTATGGGAGAGAAGAAACAAAACTGGTTTAACTGTAGTGACTCCACTGTTAATACTGCCAGTAGTACACTTGACTTTATGGCTGCATATTGGTTTAAGATAAAAAAACCCAAAAAAAATTTAACAGAAAATGCACTTCACAATTCCCTGTTCCCAGTCATCTCTTTGTCTTCAGAAAGTGGCCCTGGGCTTGCTGCCATTGTTACTTATATCTTCCCCCTCATCAGACCTATTCTTGTTTCTACTTGGTGCTCTTAATTCCTTAAATATAAAAGTTTATATTTATCTATATAGTTATACACTTATTCCACCCAATTTCCTCAGGATATGACTCTTCCATGCTGCATAAACTTCCTTCCCTGGCCTTCTCCAGCTCTATCATTCTTTTTGCTACTGTCCAGGGTGCAGCTGTCAGAGGCAGGAAGCCCCAGACCCTGCTGCTCACACTCAGATTGATCAAGGTCAGGAAAAGGGTAGCCAGTACCTGCTTGCCTCTCACCCTCCCAAACCCTTCACATCAGAACAAATGAGTCCCCAGATAGCCCCGTGAGCTCTCAAATGCAGAAACAGACTGAGAAGTTGGTGTAGGGAGGTAAAACCCATCTCAGACAAGGACATGAGGTTATGGCCCTCCCAGAGATGGCCAAAGGCTGAGGAAGAGGCAGGGGAAGTTCAGGTGAGCACCCCAGAACATAAGAACTGCAGTGGTTAATCATGGTGATGAGGTTTCTCGTGTTGGGAAGCTTCAAGGGATAAAATGGATATGCCTGAATATTGCAGTCACAATGCTATTTCAAATAATTAATTAAAAATGCGATTAGATAAGTAACTCATCTACATTATTCATACAACCTGTTCAGCTCTCCTAATTCCCAAAGACCTGCAGACTCGGATTAGAAACTGGATTTAATTTTTTTTCTTAATCAATTTTGCTTTCATTTGGAATAGAGAACTACAGAAAGTATAAAAGTGTCACAGAAGACATAAAGCAGATGTAATTATGTGAGTTCCCATTCATTCTGTCAACACGCAGATGAGAAAAAAAAATCATGATGTTTCTCCTCAAGTCTCTAAAATGTCAATTTTGGAGCCCTCTCATAATAATATTAGTAGAAACTGGTGCTGAAACTGTAACTGAAAGGGAAATTTAGTGAGCAGATTTGGAGAAAAAGGATAGCATGACTATGCAGAGTGCAGAGAGACTGAGGCACTGAGAGCTCCATGAAATCCACGCGAGTCACCTTAAATCTAAGTGCTCATCAAAATGTTTCACATAAATGAACCACCATGGTTTCTGAAGGTCAAAAAATTGCCATTCAGTAGGCCTGGGTTTGCACTGTGAAAGGTGAACTGGAACTGAAATTAACTTTCCCACGCTAAAGAAAATGCTTACATCCTGCCTGGCCAGTTTTAGAGAAAGAAGTCAGCTACGACATTTGGATGTAAAACCAAAATTCTTGAGTCAGGGCTTCTCTAACTCAAGGCCTTCATTGGAACCCATTTCTGCAGCTCAGGTGGCAAACCAACCTCTGCAAGGATCACCAAGGACAGATTCTGCAAGGTGTCTTCAACTTGCCATCAATCTGAGGTACAACCAGAGGGAGTTAGTGACTTAGCACCCTGCAGGATTCAGCCCAGCTTCAGAAAATAAAGAACCAAAGGTATAAAACTATACTTAGCTGGATTCCCTTTTGCAGTTTCAAAGCCCTAAGGAACGTGTCATTGGAGCAATGGGATAATTATTACAGCACAGAACTGTTAAAAGTAAAAATGTCCTCTATGCCCCTTTGATGTTGAAAGAAGAATCATTAATTCAAAGGCATGCAAAAATTCATGGAATTTAAAACACCAAGCAAATGTAGTCTAGTCTTGTCAGATACAGGGTGCCTTTTATAAGACATTTCCTAGCTTGCCCAACCACAGTGGAGCCCCCACAGCTTTTTCAGATCTCCTCTACAGGGTAGTTAGATTATCCTCAAATACAGCAAAATAATTAAACCACACCAATTAAAATGGATGTGACTTCAAGGGTTCTTCTCTAAAGCATTGCTCTGTATCAACTAACTCATTCCAAGCCATGCAGAACCTAAAAGTAACATATCCCAGAAAGTCAGCTATGTCCTGGGCTGCACCAAAAAAAACATGGTTGGCAGGTCTAGAGAGGTTGTACCCTGCTCTCGTGAGACGCCAGCTGGATACAGCTCTGGGGCCTCTAGCAAAGGAAGGCATGGACCTGTTGGAGCAAGTCCAGAGGAGGCCTCAAAGATGATCAGAGGGATGGAGAACCTCTCCTATGAAGACGGGTTGAGAGAGTTGGGGCAGTCCAGCCTGGATAAAAGAAGATTACAGGAAGACCTCAGAGCCTCTTCCAGTACCTAGAGGACTACAAGAGAGTTGGAGAGGGACTTTTTGCAAGGGCATGGAGTGACAGGACAATGGAGAGTGGCTTTAAGCAGAGAGAGGGTGGGTTTAGATAACGTACTAAGAAGAAATTCTTTACTCTGAGGGCAGTGATGCACTACTACAAGTTGCCCAGGAGAGCTGTGGATGCCCCATGCATTCCTGGAAGTGTCCAAGGCCAAGCTGGATGAGCTTTGAGCAACCTGGTCTAGACCAAGATGCCTCTACCCACAGCAACGGAGGGGAGAGGAACTTTAGATCTTTAAGGCCCCTTCCAAACCACACCATTCTGCAAACTGTGTATTTTTCCTTTGGACACAAGGTCAGACATACAATTATAAGACTGTTGCCCTATAATTAGCAAAGCTTTCAGTAAACTAACCTAGTTTTCAAGATTTCACCCACCCACTGAACTGGCAGCTCATCAGCCACACCCCAACAGGACAATGGCCATTTATGGTGTCACCAGACTTTTCCCTTCAGCCCTTATGTACATCCATCTCACAAATTATTTATAATTTTCAATATAATTTATAATTTTTAGTAAGTGCATGATTGACATTAATAGAATGAGAACTGTTGAAACAGGACTCTTTCTTTCCTAGAACATTCCCCATTCAGCAAATAATAATATTACAAATACTCTACTTCCATTGGGACAAATATTTTTGTATTTTGAATTGCAAGTTGAGTGCTTGCCTTGTGATGATGATTTAGTCCTGTTAATTATGCCTTGGACCCTAATTGGCTTTTAAGTCAATCTATTTCTCACCCTGTGTGTCTGTCTAACTTCAGCCTTCCAAGGACAACTGGTGAAAGGAGGAAGTCTGAATGAGCTGCCTCAGGCACTGTTTAGCAGCGGGGTGTGAAGCTTAGCCCGGGCTGCCCCTCCAAATATTTGCAGTTCTTAGGAAGGATTTTCATCTGCTGCTGTGCTCCACAGGCTTTTGTGACTGTATCTTGGACTTGCCTCATTTGCACGCCTCTCATCAGTGTAAGATGTGCCCTAAGCTCATAGAAGTTCAGGAGTTTAGACCAGATTTGGTCTTGGTTTCAGAAGGCAGGGTTGGAAGAGGTCAGTGAATTGTTGCGTTGGCACATAAAAAACCGCAGACAATTTTTGACTTCCATTTCTCAATGACCAAGTCCTTTGGTGCAGGTGTCGTTCCTGTTAATACTATGGACAAGACCGACATTCTGTACCTTTTGGTTTTGTTTGAGATTTTTTTTCTAAGCTGTCCCTTCAAAGTTTCCCTTCTTTTCAGTTCAGGCCCACAGGTGCCATGGTTGCCCTTAGAAATCAGCCCAGTGACCAAAGTCACCCAAACACCATTTACCACAGTGGAGACTTGTCACTGGGGACCAGCCATGGCTACTGATTCTGAGCACCACCTAATTCCCTCTAAGAGGCTCCTCCACTACTTCGTAATTAAATTTTCTGCTACACCTTGCTAAATTTCCACTAGCACTCACTAAATTGCTACTTGGCCTTGCTAAATTTCCACTAGGCCTCGCTCAACAGGGCAACACAACTAAAATGAAGATAATGTATTGTGAAAGCATAAAATAACAGCAGAGCTCTCTCTAAGAGACAGCCATGAATAAAAGACATGAATCTTATCAGGCGTTAATTTGCTTTTACATTTTTGTTCAAGGAACTTTTATGCTCTTTGTGTCTCTTTGGTTAACTCTTTGTAAATCTCATTCCAACACCTTGAAACCACAAGAGAATAGAAATGCTAAACAGTGCTGTGCTATTTCCTGATAAATAGAAGCTCTGTGACATGTTTCCCCCCTTAGAAAATGCATATCCTTTATTCACCCAGGTTGCTCCATTAAAGAAAACACACAGTTAAAAGGTTACTGGCAAAAATCATATGCATATATGCATCAGCTTTTTCAGGAGCATTAGTGTTCATGTTGGAAGCCTGCTTGTGAGGGAACCTCCTCCTTCAAATATCTCCAATCACCACATTTTGATTCCTATCACACATCAGACTAAGAGCAGGAACCCAGTTCCTTTCAGCTAAATAAAACTGGAAGAGTACTAACGCTCTCCAAGTAACAGTGGTCACTGAGCCCTCAAATGAGATTCCTGCCCATGGCCAGTCCCAAGTCCAAAGCCTGCAAAGTAGACAGCTTGGACCTTGGCACCAGCTGGTTGGTTCTGTAGATCTCTTTCTGTAATGTTGCACTACTCACTAATACAGGTGAAGCCTCCTTGTGGAGGACCTCCCATAAAACCCTTTTAAAGGGATTTAAGGCACTCAGGCTCCAGGGACTGACGTCACCCCAGTGACATCACTATAACTGCACAGATAACCATATCAGACTCTAAGAGCTGGATTTATTCTCTCCAAGCAAATGAAGGACCACCCAGGACAAAGTCTATAGTGCCCTCTAGTCTGACTCTCTCTTCAGAACTGAGTAGGTTCAATTCCTCTGTCACTACAACTGGTCCCACACTAGACCAAAAGGTTACTGCTGGTCTTCAGCAGAACTTCCCTGATTGTAAATGAGCAAGTTCCCCTGTTATCAGAGACAACCCTGGCTGCAAGCTCTGCACTTGGCTGGTTATAATTTTCTCCAGCACTCTGTCTTGCAGAGTAAAGACAGACGACTTGATAGTGGTCATTTATAAATAAGCTCAGGACTGGACTGCAGTGATTCACATAATCAACGTTGTTACCTATTATATTGTGGATAATGGACAGTGTTTTGTGGGGGGTGATGTGAGGGAGAGCTGCAAATACACTCGGCACTTCCAAGTTTGTATGCCTTAAATTGACTTTAGATTTCCTCGGTTCTATAGCACATATTTTCAGAATGCTTGGGTCTGATTCAGCTTGTCCTGCTGAACAAAACAGTTTCACTGCTCTGAGACCAGAGGAACACACTGGTGAATCAGGCCCTTTATTTGCCTCCAATGGCTCACTATCAGGCCTACTGCAAACTACCTACTGAAAGCATGACAGCCAGCACTATACTCTATAGTGAGCATTTGGAGTATCATGCCCTAAGTATAGGCCATATGAAGAGGTCTTTTGTTCTGGAAAGCAAACTGTACAGTGTTTAGCAAGCCACACTCCAAATTTAGGATCGATAAAGCACAGCTAAAATCAACTATTGCCTCAACAGGCATTCACAGATTTTCTCTGAATTAAGCACGCTTGAATCTTAGGGCCACAATGCCTTCACTCAGCTCTTTCACAGACAGTTCATGCAGAAATAGTGTAGGCTGGGACCTGGTATTGGGCAGTGGGCAAGAACTTGAAAGTCCAAGCGGGGAAGAAAAAAAATGAGGAAAAAAAAAAAAACCAAAATAAAAAAAAATCCCATATGGAATCCACACTCAGATGCCTTTAAAACAACCACAAACATTCTTGCTGCCTCAAGCTGCAAATGTCGTGAAACAATTACTGGGCTGGGGGACTTCAAAGGTTCACTGAGAGCAGCAGTTTTATTTTTCAATCAAACACAGGAATAGGGCTTTTTTTCCTCCCTCCCTCTCTTGCTCTCCCCCTTTTTTTTTTCTGAATGAAAGAGCGCCCAGGCTTCCTGATTTCAAAAACCCTGTTCCGCTTCGCTTGACCACTCCATAACCTTAGGAGAAGCTCAAAAACTTCAAAACGAAACTGTGAGTCATACTGAATGAAAAAGACATTCTTATATTTCATTAAGATTGAAAACTGCTGCATTCCTTGTTTGTAAAATTTACATGAATGATCTTTAAGAGCTTGCAGCTGAATGCTGGGTAAAGCTTCAACTTCCACAAATTCCTGTTTACTTAATAGTTGTTTCTAGAAGGTGACTGACAATAATTTGCAGGGGTTTGGAGATTAATAATTCACTGTGCACAGGAACAACTTCTTGCCTGCCTAACCTATTTATACTTTTCTCCCCCTACTTTTTGAAGCATCTATGCACTTTTATTTCATGTTTCCATTTCAGAAAGGCAACGGTTTAACCTCAGTTTCCTTGCAGGAGCTTTTGCAAAGGCTGCAGTGTTGCTTACCTCAAGCAATGGCTCACTGGTCGAAGGAGCTGTGCTTAACATGGTGTTTTCTGATGGCTGAAAACACAGGGCATGTTTGGCAGAACAGATGTATGGCTGGCAGCATTTAAGGAGCACGCCTCCCACCATTGGGAGAATCCAGGCTGCTCCAAGAGGCTAGATCCCAAGGGGTTCAAGCTGGCTCTGACCCCTCTGCAGAGAGTCATGCACACAAAAATCATGCAGAAATAACATGCTGCCCCCTTTGAAGGGAACTGAGTCAAATTGTTAAAAATGAAACTGACTCATTGTAGAAACAGTGGTCACTGGAATGGCATCTCCACAACTGCTGCGGTAAGAGAGGAAGCTGCCTGACCACAACTGCCTTTGTGCTTATTCTAGCTGTTTAAGTTCTAAAAACCACAAAACCCCATTTGAAATTCCACTGTATAGCAAGGTTTGTGTAATGAGGTTACAATTCATAATAGGATCATTGAAAACTGAAACAAGCAGCATTAATATGTGGACTGTCTGCAACGAGCTAGCAGCAGCGTGATGATGTCATTTTTAATTAAAGGCCTGTCCCTGTTTGATACGCTAAAAAAAAAAGAGTGCAAATCAGGGAATATGCACTGATCCTATCTACAGGGAAAGACTGTCAAGCAGCACCATGGTATCACAGAGCACCCTGCGAGCCATATGGCATGGCTTTAATGGAACTAATTCCCACGTACTCTGTGTCACGCGTATCAGGATTCTGCTCCCACACTGAAAAGACATTAGTCAGGAACAGGGGGAGGGGAGGCCCAGTGATACCCAGCATCGTGTCCTTTATCATGTGCCATGCTGCAAATGCTACTGCAGCAGTGCTGAGACCAAGAGGAAATGAGCTGCAGGTTCATGGAAGTGGACAGATCCTTCATTCCCTTAGTAGCATTCCCTTCATTCCCAATTAAATTGCCTTGCTGCCTTTTAGCAGCAAGGCAACCAGCCCTGTGAAATATCAATTGAAAATGGCTGGTACTAGTAGAGCCATTGTTCATCCAGTATTGCACTCTAACCCAAGACTGAGTGACACAGAAACCAAGAGATTATTGTCCACAAAACCCTTCCCTACTCTGCACCATTGATTCCTTTTCAGTCTCTTGTGTTTTCCTTAAGGCAATTAAACCAGCTCTGGATTTCAGAATAAGGAAGATACACTCCTCTGAATGTCAGTGTCTGCTGAACACTTGATCCACCTCCCAAACATCAGGCCCATCCTCAGTTCTCTGGCAGCCTTTTTGACTAGAGAGAGGCTCATCTTACTCAGCTGGGCAAGAACTATCAGATGTTGGTAGTAATGAAGCCAGTCATGACTTGTGCGAAAGTAGCAGAAGAAAGATGACCAAGGGAACATTTAGATTTCGTTTAACTCACATTTTCATGTCCTACAAATATTTCAGAGGTAATTTTGCCATTTATTTAAATTTTCACTGTTAGATTTTCTCCACCCTAAATTACTGGGTTTGGCTCCAAGCCATGAAGACTACTGCATGTACAATCCCTTACACCAAGCTGGTCTGCAAACCTCCACTAAGCCAATAGAATTTACTTTTCCTTTTTACGATTTCTGTGTAAATTTTGATGTAAGGGTGATCATGAGTGTAAAAGAAATTTGGGGATCATTAGCATAAAGTTGTGGCATTAGGACTTATTTTTATAGAATGCTGCCCTCACTTAGGATATGCACTCCCATTATCATCAGGAGTATTTAGAAATTCATTTGGACCAGTAGTTTTATTTCACCCAGTACTTTAGCTGCCCAGATAGTTCTATACAAAATGAAAGAATGGAGAAACCTATATCCTGTCCCAGGGTATCTGCAGGCCTGCATAAACCTTCATCGATTTATATTAAAAACTAGAGAGATGTTCAGAAGTTTTCAGCTCTAGCCTAGCCAGAGAATGGTCAGCATAAAATACCTGGAGCAGTTGTGCTCTCTGAGCACAATCCTACAGGATTCCTTCTTGGGAGACAGAAACAGACAGGACACATATCTGGCTGCAGCAGCTCCTCTCCTAAAGCCCCATGTGTGGGTGCGTGTGGCTGCAAGCACACACATGTGTATGAAAGGGAGAGAGTGCTCCCAACCAACTTTCTAAGCCAGTGGGAGGGAAGGATTACTGTAGGATTGGACCCCACATGTTTAATTTTCACACAGACTTAACATGGGATATGCTACATCAGACCCAAGATAGTGGTGTTGCTGTTCTTATTGACCCCAGTCACTTTAAGCCTATTGAGCGCTGTACTCCAGAGAGAAGATTTAAATTACACTTGGAGAATGTTTCTTGTAATACTGAGTGCAGTGTGCTTTTTGAAGAAATAGTATTTCCTTCTTGGACTACAATGAGCAAGTCCAAGGTCAGACAAATCACGTGTGGTAGAACAGGTTGCAGTGTGAAGGGCTCATAGGGTCACACAGATTTTTGTTTTTCAGCTCAAGGAACTTGGCTGTTTGTCAGTGAATACAAAGCCTATCTTCTCACGCTTACAATTGATGTAATTCCATGTAAAGCCAAAATTCATCAGCTTAAAAAATTTTTCACCTACCTATCCTATAAAAGACAAATCATTACTCATACAAACTTTACAAACTGAACAGATGAACAACAAAGAAGAATTTTCAAATTTGTTCACTTGTATGGGAAAAACACTGGAGATTGGAAAAGTAAATGTAAAGCAGTTTTCAGTGAATGTTAACCTATAAATAAAGCACTGAAGATCCCCAACAACAGTATAAATTTTCCCACCCTGTTCATTCTTGCCTTACTTTGAAGGCATATTAAGAAATGAAACTGCCAGGATGTTTCTGCCTGATATCCTTTTTGTGAATTTCACAGCTAGAAAGTGAAAGGCTCAGCAGGTTAAATACCAGCAGAGTAAAGTATTTTATTCATATATCAGTTGCAAAGATCGGGGGACGAGGGGGAACGCAGTGAGGCCTTTCAGCCTTCAGTGCCATGGGAGAAGAAAAATGAGACAGCAGAAGTGTGTGGTAACACAAAAAGAATGTTATCTCAGCGGAGGGGAAAATACTTTCAAATGCATAATTGCAAACACATACCCTCAGCAGCTAACCCAGAGCCCTCTCAGACTGCACAGCTAAGAGTTTGGAAAGAGGCCAAAGTATCAGTTTTATTTGAGAGATCAAAGTGATGAAAGAGAGAGAAAGAATAGCATCAAATATGATTGATAAAAAGTATTGCTTTCTTTGATTGGTTTCTGTTCCCCCTCCCTTTTCCACCTCATTCTTCTCCCAAGCTCACTAAAAAAATGTCAGGTCTGTGGTCCATCTAGTAACACATGCTTGCATGTGAGATGTGCCTATAAGAAAACACCTGCTCACTGCACATACCTGCCTCTATTCCTAATGGCCACGAGATTCCTACAGATCCACCTCTGTACAGGTGGGGGCTGTTTGCTGCAATACAATTAGCTGTGACCCTGCACAGTTGGCACACACAGGCATTGTTCCACATGATGATATTTGGTTACTTTGCACAGCCTCCCCCATGTGCTGCTGAGCATCTACGCCATCCCCTCGTGCATTTCCAGGGACTCTGACCTGTGTCAGTGTCGGTGCTGTCACAGTTTCTGGTCCATAATTGTCCTCCCTCCCCTCTTTATTGTGCACACGGTCTTTATATAAACACACTGAGGAAGATAAAAGGTTTATGATGGCAACACAGTTGAGTTTATGGCTCCTTTCACACACGTAGATGTTACCTCAAGCACAGACCAGCCAGGATGAAGACCTTGGAACTAAAGGGCACTTTCACATGTGATGAGCTCAAACTATTACAAAATCCTCACAGGAATCGCCGCTGGTGGGCAGGGACTAGGCTATGCTTAGGCCCATGAATTTAACAATATTATACAGGCCAGAACATGCAAACAATGTACACAGTCACTTTATATGTGCACACATGTTGCACAATCAGTTCTTTGCATCAGGATTTTGCAGCCCGTGGGGATGACATTTTCTAGAACCACTTACATGAGCAAGAGTTTATTGCAGGAATAAAAGGCAGACCACGCCACAGGAATTCCAAGAAAGAAGCTTGTGGAGGTTACTGTTGAGTAATGAAATGGGAGGGGAAAAAATTAGAAAGGTATTGATTCCAAAGCAATACTGAGAAAATGAGAAAGTTTTCAGAAGAGAGACAAGGCAGCTCTCAGCTGACAGATATTAGGAGGTAAAAAGAGGAAAGGGAAACCACAGCAAAAGGAAAAGCAAAGAAATAGGCTTGAGATGATTTGCAAAAGAATTAGAAATTACCAGAACTAGAGAAAGATATTGTAGGTCTTTCCATGGTGAAGATGAGCAAAAAATCACAATAATTCAAGAGAGAGACAGGCATGATGATGAAATTGGCAATTAAAGAGACCAGGTAGGATATGACCAGGTAATAAATATTTTTGCAATAAGCAGAGAGTGGGGGCTTTGTTATGGAAGGAAAAATGAACCACAACAGTGAATTTGAACAACCCCCTTATGGATTTGATAAACTCAGACTTAACAAGATGTGGTGGTGAGCCTGGTTCATTAATCATTCAGCCATCCAGCTAATCCTGCATCCAATATCTTAAAGTCTGCCATAATCAGGTGCTGTCTTGGCAAGCTTGAACCACTGGACAAACAGCAGATTAGGGGTGCATGATGAATGCATCACACTACATTACTCTGCAAGGAAAATGGGAGATGGAGGCATGAGGGCATATAGGAGGATTTGAGTCACAAGATAAACCTGTACCTTAAAAGGGAAAAATGCTACAAGGAGGATGAAGAACATGTGGGCAAAAGGGTAGGGAAACTCTAATCTGGGTAATGTGCATGTGGTTAGGAAAGATGCAGAAGGCTGTGATAAAAGGAAAGGGACAGGCACATCATGGAGGAGAAGGACAAGAGAAAGCTGAAAAATAACTCCAGTAAAATTGTGGGGTTTTTGAACACACATCACCATGGCGGGTGCGCCATGAAAG
This sequence comes from Cettia cetti, assembly GCA_013401135.1. Taxonomy (NCBI): domain Eukaryota; kingdom Metazoa; phylum Chordata; class Aves; order Passeriformes; family Sylviidae; genus Cettia; species Cettia cetti. The sequence goes on along the minus strand of VZUI01095646.1, from coordinate 38,227 downwards.
GAGGAGAATGTGCAGCCCTTCAAACCACTCTGTGTTCCTAATCTGACAGGTGTCAGTTCTTCCTTTCTTCCTCTGCCCACAGCACAAAATTGTCCCCCAAGATCTCCTCACCCTTCATCCATCCACCCAGACTGGGTGGATTTGACAGCAAGCTGGCAAGTCAAGTGTCTCCCAGGATGAAAGTACCCAGAAAACCATGAAGGTAAATGTGATGCAGCCATCACTTTGGGGATGAATCCAGCCAGTTTCACTTTTTCCTCTCTTGGTCTCTGGGGTGTTTAAGCAACATCTTTTCATTCCCAAGCACTAATTAGTCCTCATAACGTGCCATGAGATACCTAAACAATTAGTATTCCCTCCATTCAACAGGGAAGAAAATTAAGACTAATGGATTGAACAATTTAGCTACACCACAGGGAAGGTTAATTCCCAATGCAGGGATTTAGACAAAATGAGTTCTTAACACAGTTCTCTGACCAGAGCAATTGATAATATTGCAATTCCTACCTGAGCTCCTCAAAGCCAGACAGACAGCTGCCATCAGACTTCAGGGGTGTACCTGCTCTTTACTCATTTTACACCCTATAGTTACTCAGAATCAGTTATTGACATACCTGAGATCTGTACAACTCTCAGTAGACCAGTACTGTTTTGTTTCTGAAAAGCAGGCTCAAACTGCAAAAACTACCAGGTGTATTTAAAATTAATAGAGCAGAAAGAAAGAAACAAAAGAACAGCAGACCTGAAGGACAACAGCAAATACGAGGAAAGAAGCAAGTATCATACTGAAATCCAACGAGAAAGGTTAAATGTATAAAAAGTGTAGAGAATAACACAAGAGGAACCACACAAGGAAGAGTGCAAGGCTGTGCGCTACAGGGAAATCCAAACTAACACAGATTGCAGCACATGTACACCTAGAAACTCCAGGTCAGTGAGACAGCAGGATGCCACCCACCTTCAGCTCTCCTGAGAGCTGGTTTCAAAGTCTAGCAACTGCAGCTACCAGGCAATGACGTCTGCAAAGCACATAATAGCAAAAATGCTCACCACCTCCACACCACACCAGCCTAACAAACAACTGCTGCACCCCAGGAGGCATGGAGAGGAGTCAGATTAACAAGAAGTACATAATTATAGCTAAACTACAACCATCTTCTGGATTTGACTGTCTGTGGGGTTCTGATCAAGCTGAGGGTGCCTGCCATCTCCACAAACTTGTCCTACAATTGCTCACTGGTTGTCATGTACCTTCCTTACTCAACAAGAAGCGTAGGAAAAATGAGATTAATTTGCCTGCAAATATGAAAGGAGGCTGCAGTCAGAACATGGGATAATATAGTCCCTGCACAAGCCAACCTCACTGACTTGTAAGTGCTCATTTTTTGGCTCTTCAGTCTGTGGCATCCTTCTAATTTCTGTGGTAAGAAATGTACTAACATTGTCCCAAACCCATCTCACACTTCCTGGCACGAAGGGCCTTCACACAACACCTCCAAAATGGTAACAAAGGTACAACCAAAAGCTTCTGATTAAATCAGGTATTCAGTAAACATTCCACTCACCTGTGCAAGAAAACCAAGCATCAGAACAGTGTGCAGTGTTGAAGAAAGTATTACATTTTTGGGGGTTCTGTTTGGGGCTTGTTGTTATAAAGAACTAGTGACTGGTGGGGAGTAGGTTGCTGAAGACAGGCAAATCTTTATACAACAATTCATGGCCAACCAAGAGATGCCACAGTTGAATTAAACCATAATTTTCAGGTTGCCTTTCCTTTTTGCTCATTATTTTTGACTGCTCATTATTTTGTCTGGCAATTACTCTAGTGGCAAAGCATCCTCTCTAAAACTAAAAAAAAAAAAAAAAGAAAAAAGAAAAAGGAATGGCACATGTAAAAATGATTCAGCAGAGGCTGGTGGTGTGGGCTGTCAGCTAAATATCCTGTGAGATACTTTGTTGGCTAAGCCTAAGATTATTATGGTAGAAAGATAAATGGTACTCATGCTGTTTCTGGGAGATTTTTCTGCCTCATATTTAGATGATATGCACATGATCACAGGTTGGTAACTACCCATGAAACTCATGCTGGTGAACACTGAGATCTATCATTTTCTCTGAAACGAAAAAAAAGTCACCCATTAGTTTTATAAATATTATCAGGGAGCAGCTTTGTGCACTTAAAAGAGATCTGCAATATCCTCTTCACCTCAGAGGTTGATTCTGGGTGATGTTTCAGGCCCATATAGTCCAGTAAAATTGATCCCAACCTAAAGAACACAAGATCATTTGCTCCTTGAACAGTAGGCAGGGACATTGAAACAAAAGTCCTGCGTCATTTTGAAAATTGTTTGGATGGCTGCAAATTAACAGTAGGGGCTGCAGCAGCCTTAAAATTCAGGATGTGCCCTGTTTAGCCTTTTCCTTTAGTCCTGAACCCTTAACTAGGATAAATAAATTCTTGGAATTATTTTTAGGAGCTCCCTAAATAAATACTTATCCAAAGGTCTCCTACTTTTTTTCATCCCATTCTAGCCCCCTTTTGACACATCAGTGATAGTATTGCTTTTTTGAGCTGTGAAAGAGGAAAGTCCATTGCAGACACTCATTTACATGAGAAATTAACTCAATTTGCAACTGTCAGCTCAAAGAAATCAAAGTAGAAGCAACATATAAAGGCAATGTCCTACCTGGGTAGATGTAAAAAAAAAAAAAAATTAAGAATCTATGGGGCTTTAATGATCACTCCTGCAAAGGACTTTAACAAAGGCAGGGCTTTGCTCACAAATAATTGCCACCCTCTCAATAAACGCTTGAAAGTTTGTGGATAGAAGCCACAGGTGCAAATATTCGAACTACTACAGACTGGCCACTAAGAAATTGGTATGAATTATCATCTAGCCAGAGAACAAATAGTAGGAAAAAAAAGTGTGAAATTAATCGTTTGCAAGATACAGTTGCTCTGTGATGGTGCAACCACCCAGACACTTCACCTATGCTAGGGGTGCTAAGTGCCTGGAGAAAGTGCTCTAGTGTTGACAGAGCATTCCAAAAGGTTTTCACTGGAAAGCCAGCTTTGCAAAGCGTTTATTTTCACAAGAAATGTAGAGGCACTTTGGGCCAACGCTCTTAAAAATGCTCAGACACTCTAGAATTGACAAAAATTTCCACAACTTGTTCCCTCTGCAGCAGCTCGGGCCTTTGGGATGCATTAACATTTCAGATTACCCCCATTACTTTAAAATGCCCTCCTGTGAATTAACACACTGAGATGGGAATCACTTTACTGACATTTCACATATGTTTTCCTAATGCAGCCACAGTCGCAATTCAAGCCTTCAAGTCTTTGTCAGTTTGAGAAGAAAAAAGAAAAAAGTGCAAATAAAAATCTCTGAACAGCTTCACACTGGACTTCTTCAAAACCCAGCAGTGTTTGAGATGTCTTCCCAAGGAAAAAAAAAAAAAAAAAAAGGAACTCCTTGGAATAAACAATCCATGAAGGAGGAAGAACAAGTGTCTTGGGCAGAAAGAGAGCTCCATGTAGCTGAGATGAAACAAATGTGTCCTGTGAAACAGGAAGAAAAGGGGAGGGGGGCAGTGGAGAGGGCAGCAGACAACACTGACTTGCTCGCTCTTTCCAGGCTTTGTATTTATTTCTGTCATGGATCTGAAAAGGCAGGCAGCAGACTTTGTAGAAGCGCCTTATGAAATGGGGTAAATAATGGACCCCAGATGCCCTTGTTTCCTTCATTATTCAGTCTAGGCCTTCAAAGCTGTTTTGCAGTGTGAGGTATCAGGGGGAGGTAGAGTGCTCTGTTAACAAGATTTCAATGAGCTTTGGAAGCAGGTCCAGGGAAGCTGCTGGAAATGTTTCAGACATACAGTACTTTTGTGCTTTTCTGACCCGTATGCAGTGACAAAACATGGGACAGAGGGTGCCCTGATTTTTAAGAAAACACTATCTAAACAATATGTAAACAACAGCACTGCTTTTGTATGCATGTGATCCCTTTAATTCAGCATTCTCAAAGCATCTAAAATACATTAAAGCATTAAGTTCAAGAAAATGGCTTCAGACAGAAGCTCAGACAGTTCAGAATATGTATTAAAAAAAAAAATAAAATAAAAGGCAGCACAGTCAGAAACTGGCCTGCCAGGGCCATGAAAACAGGGATTTGACCTCCTCATTTCCCTGGTCCTTCCCCATGAGGCAAGATTTCCTGCCCACTTAGCAACAAACTGCGTTTTGCATTTGCTTTGAGACCCACCCTAAACATTTCTCTGTGCACATTTCTGAGATTCTTCATGATTCATCCTCAACCAGGAGCCACGTGAACCCAACGGACACATCCAAACCCTTCCATTTTTTTGGATGGGCTCACCATCGCCTGGCAGCTAAAATCTAAACTCCACAGACCACACCCTTTCCTAATAACTGTCTTTTCCCTTCGCTTTCTCATTTTTGGTGATACTGACATTTAAAAGCATTAAAAAAAAAAAAGGGGGGGGGGGAAGAAATAAAAAAGGGACGTTTCAAGTTGCCATTCTTTCAGCTCATGCTTTCCCCATTGTTGACAGCAGCCGCTCTATATTTACTCTAGCAGCATTACATCCTGTGCGTGGGGATGGCTCCGTGCTCTCAGATGTTTCCGAGTCACTCCGGGTAGGAGGATGCATTGTGTGCCGCATCCTTTCCTTCGCTTCGTCCTGCCTCACCTCAAAAAAGCACAATGGCACCATCCAAAGGACACATTTAACACACAAGGAGCCTCGCTCGATGCGTTTCCCCCTCCCCTGCGTGCGCGAACAACACTTCTGACAACAGTGAGCCCTGTGGTGGCAATATTCATTTTCTCAGGAACAGACGCAGCACAGAGCCTATTCACGATTATAAAATCATGCATACAGGAAGAGATATCCATATTTTTATACCTCCTCTGATAAGGCTGTAACAGAAAAGACAACTGTTAAAGCAGCTGCCCCTTTTCTTTGCGTTCGACACAAATGTAGCAGGCATGCCTAACACAACAATTTAAGAAGTTTTAGGGAAGATTAAATATAGGAAGAAAGTCTCTTGCCAACAGAATGGTAAGTGATACCAGTCCATACAAATCTCTAAGGAAAAAGGTATGTGTCAGAATACAAGAAATTAAAAGGAAGAAGGGATAGGAGATCCCTTCATTCCATTGTATCGAGGTAATACAGCAGCATGTATATTGCTATATGTCTTCCCATATGTTAGGCACTGGTCCTAATAACCCAGAAGAACAGGGGAGGTTTTGAGAACAAGATGGACTTGTTCTCCTTTCTCAGCATCAGTCATAGCTTTCATTGTTCCTTCTCTTAGATCATTTTTGTGAAAGCATGAATTGCTTTCACAACTGAGGACAGGCATAATATAGGCTCTTCCTAACAAATGTATGAGGGTTTGATCATTTGGAATGTACATTTTTCCAAGGCAAAACCAAACAATTTCAAAGCTAATACAGGCAATATCCTATTAGTAGTTTCAGTTCCATCTTACGTATTCATCCAGGTTGCTCCACTTACATCAGCAAAACCAAGGAGAAAAAAAAAAATCCGGTCCTTTAAAACAACATTTGTGTATAAACACAACAGAGAGAGAGACCAAGTTATGAATGACAACTAGTTTTCAAATGCTTATGACAGTGAACATGCAACACTGGTCTGTTCTGTGCTTTAGTTTCAAAAAGGGGAGACTAAGACGCAACCAACTGACAAAGACTAAATGGGCATTATTTTGAAGGGCATCAACTAGTTCCAAATGTTGTCAACGAGCTCTGGAGATTTTCACTTGACAATCTGAAGTCTCTACCACAAAAGACATGCACAAAGCCTTTTAATTGTTTCAATTTGGTTACTAGTTGGCAATATTGCATGAGAAAAACTGCTTCTTGATAGCTGAGGAGAGAGGCCAAAGACTGATTGGGCATAAAGAATAAACTACTTCCTACCCCCCAGGTCAGCATTGGAAGAACTGGGTGGGGAATGGCAGGTTCTAATTGCCAGTTCAGTTCATAAATAAGAGACTTTGGTCTCCCAGAGAGCAAAATGAGGAGGAAATACCTTTCAAGGCTTGTGTTTTTAACATTGTTTCCAGAATAAAGTGAAAGCACAGCCTTTGAAATCATTTAATATGCCAGTTGCCCAAGAAGGATGTGCCAACATTAAACATAGCCATCAGGGGCCAGATACTCAACAGAACTCAATTGCCCACGTTCATTTCCAAATCAGATGACTGGATTTCCTGAAGCACTAGGCCTCCAGCAGAAGTTTTGATTATTTTGGCATTTCCTTTAGGAGTTGAATTGGAAGTTGACAACAACTGCTGAGTGCTCAGCTCCTTGAAAAACCTGGCCTGGAGATTAATAGCTTTGCAGTGCTGAGCATACCAGTTGCCTTTTACCCAGTGCCTCCCATAATTTACACTATTAATTGCTTGAGTCTAATGCTTTTGGGAAGCTGACCGTGAGTTTTCCCACTTTACAGGTAAAACAAATGCAAAAGTACCTGTTCTAACAACAAATCCAGAGTAAAATCTTCCACAGACTCACATTTCCTCAGTCTCCCGTATTTACATTAAACAGTGCACATAGAAAGGTGAATATTTTCAAAGACAGCAACAATCTGAAAGCTGCAGGTAGGAATAAAGACACACATAGCTGAGACACAGATGAAAGAAAGATCCTGCCATTCCCTACATGATTCTGAAGCTCTGTGCTCATTCTCAGGAGAGATTCTCCATTAATAACTCCAGCCTGTATGATTACTCTGTGACCCTTCCGTACATCCCTGTCTGAAGAGGACCTTGACATTATTGAAGGAACAAGTTGATGAAAAATTTTGTGTAGTGTGCAGTGGGTGGCAAACCTATCATATAGGTGGGAAAACAGGGCAGTGGTGGTGTGCTCTGCATCTTTTTGGAGCGCACGAAAAGGAAAATGTCAAGCCTCCTAAAACACAGATCATAAAACCAGTTCCAGCTACACCCCCAAGCACAGTTTTCCTAACATTAAAGGGCAGCAAATCCACTGACAAAAACTGGTAAAACATTACTTTCATTTCAACTGGAAATGAGGAAGATAGTTAATAAAAGAAATTGGTTACCTCAAGACAGAGAATACCAGCCAAACTCTGTGTGGGATGGACATTTTTGTGCCAGTGCATTAGGTATCCATTCCTGACTTAAGTGGTTATAAAAGCCTATCAATTCAAACTGTCTTTTGAGGAATATAGGTTAAGATCTCCCTATGTAATGGTCATCACCTTAGTGATATGCTCTTTAACTCCTTCTAATTGTCAACTCACTAGCAGCTACACTGCCAAATCCTGTAGTTTTTCCTAAAGCAAACATCCTGTTAAAGTCTGTAGGATTTCAGCTGAGTAAGAACCCCAGGTTTTCGTTTTCAAGTTATGTCTTGGAGCGCACAACGTGCAAAGCTGACACTGCAAGCATTCATAGAAAAATAGCAAGGCATTAAAAAAAAAAATTAAAATGAACTGCTCTAGTCACTGAGATCAAATGTTCAGAGAAAAGCCTTAGAAATGTTTATTCTCCCAGATTAGGCAGAGTTCTAAGCAGTGTTTATTGGAGAGAAGAGATGGAGTGTGCTATGTCTTATTCTTGTTTCCTGTGTCCGCCTTTCTCTTAAAAGTGCTAAGTAGCAGGGCTGCAGGGATTATGGTGCTGAGGGAATTCTTGCCACTTTCCTTCTCTCTCTCTATTTAAACACGACAACTCTTGGCAGGCCTCGGTCACATTGTTTGTGTAGCCAGGACAAGAGGGTGGAATTCTGGAACATGTTCCAGCCCACATTCCGGATTTTCCTATAAACTAGCCCCTTATTTTAAACACACGCCTCTGTGAATTACCTTTGTGCTGTTATGCCATTTGAAAATCTGTTTCAAACACTCTTTGTAAATTAAAATCGGATTCAGCTTGAGTTCCAATCAAGGTATTTCTTCATGGTGAATAATCTATGAAAAATGCAGTGTTTGGTTTTGGAGGAAAAATAACAAAAAAATAAAGAGGGGAGGGTATGAAAGAGGAAGGAGAAATGGCTCAGAATCAGCCAGGGAGTATAGCATCTCTCCCTCTAAATGAACAATTTTAATAACTGCCTGTGTTGATTGCATAACAATTTATACAACTGGACTTTATTGCTTGTTTTGTCAGAGGACTGGCCTACCCTTTTGTGAGTGCAATTTGCATATCTATCTTTTTTTGCACCACCAAGTAACAGGCAAAAAATTTCAGCAGTCATTTGCCTGACAATTGCATGTGTTAATTTGCAGCTAAAAAAAGTACAAAATGAAGGTCAAACTGAGGCAGTCAAAAATTCAGTCCCTGCTTTCTCTTACTCAGCTAATTGTTGCACAAAGATCAACATTGCCCAATCTAGTGTGTGTACTTTCAGCTCAATAAGTGCTTTCATTCATCGTTCACAACTTGCTTCATTATGAAAGTTGAACTATATCTTTAACACAAACCACACTTCCTTTGTCCTGAATGAAAGATCTGCCTGGGCTCACTGGAGAACAGGCTCCTTGTTGATGCAATGTTATCACATGTACTGAGGCCAATATCTTACATCTCACAGCCCACAGCACAAGCTGCCCAAGGAGAACAAACTTCCCATATAGAACAGACTACTTAAGTAGAACATTTTTAATTAAATAATGGAGGGAAAGGAGCTCTCTGTTTCTCTACCGGTGGCACCAGGTTTAACAATCCATTTGTCACAAAAATGTTCCTACATCTTCTTTCATGAAGCTGCTGATATCAGCACAGTAGGACCTGCACTCCCTGCAGGCAGAGCCCTCCAGGACAGCATCCGCAAACCCTGTTAGAAACTCATCAACTGGCACTGGTGTAACTTCAACTTCACACTTCCATGCCTAGCATTTTCTTGTTAGTTCCTATGTTCCTTTACTTCCCTTATAGTCATTGTCCTTTTGACTGTTTTTCCATCCTTAAATACTGTTTGGAAAGGATATTGTGTTCTGTGTTCAGACACTCCCCAACTCTCTAAGGGAAAAAGTCAGAAACAATAACAAAACATGGATGTTACAAGATACCACTTTCCTTGTTAGCTCATAACCATTTCAGGTACTGAAAGGCAGCAAAATCAGGCTGTTGGACAGGAGGCAGAGCAGGAGAACAGGGAGCCCATTAGGAAAGAAATAACAAATAAAAAAGACAAGGGAGAACCTACTTACATTTGTCATGGCAGGCACCTTCCATGAGTATGGAGGCTGCCTAATGAAGTTAGAATAAGTTCAAGAAATGCCTGCACTGTCCATATGTAGAGCATGGATTTCATCTCACTGGATTTCACAAGCCACTTCTGACAACTGAGATAAGATATGTCAACACTCTTTGCTTGTAGAGTTTTTCACTCTTTTAGCACATCAAATGCATTTTGTATCTTAGCAAAATCTCTTCTTCCTGCTCCTCTGCAACCATTTTCCTGGGGGTTAGCTGGAAGTGGTATTAAACAGAGGACTGGAGAAGAGTGAGTGGGGAGCCACACTTTCGAGGTCCATGCTCACCTTGCAGCCAAAGGAGCCTCTTCTGCTTCATGAACTGAAAAAAATGCAAGAGGCACTGAAGTACCCACTGCTTCCCAAGCTGGTGCTGCTTGGTTACTGCCCATCCAAAGCCCCCTCCTGCACAGTGTCACAGCATGAGTGCTAAGTGATAGCCTGAGAAAACAAGTCACACGTGTAGTGCCATGCTGAATAATACCCGTGTGCCCCTCTTATCTCTCCTGCTCCTTTCGTCTGCTGCTGAGAAACCATTAACACACTCAGGGCTCTGAGAGGAAGAACAACAGCAGATGAGGAGATGGATTTCAGGTGACCTCCTGAACTCTCCCAAGCTGATGATGAGCAGGCACTGGAGTAAACCTGATGTGTTATCCAAGAGCAGTTTCATAGTCACTGCCTGACCCAGCCTATGCATATCCCAGTTTTCCAGAGAATTTCTATTTTCTACCTGGAAAGGGTAAAAACTCCAGTATTAGCAAGGTAGAGGATGGAAGGCAGCTCTGACCCTCATTTCCAAGCACAGAACAAGAGTAAACACTTCCTGGAAAAAAAAAAAAAAAAAAAAAAAAAAAAAAAAAAAAAAAAAAAAAAAAAAAAAAAAGAGCTTAAGTTTCAGAAATCAGAAAACACCCTGTAAATGAAGAGAAAGGTAAGAGAAATGGTATGGAAAGTTTGGAACTAACTCTAACAACTTGCAAAAGAAAACCTCTAATCAAATATGCACATTTACAAGATGAAGTCGTTATTAATTATCCAGTTATTGCAACTGAGACAATAAAAATATTCATAAAATCTTAAGAACACATAAAAACCTTGGACATTTGAGCACCTCATTAGAGAGGGATCTTGGATAACATTAAGCTGTAAATAAAGCCCCAAATTCTAGTTAGCTTCCTTACCAAGTCTGAGATTTTTACAAAATGTGGATTTTCTTTAATTCCTCAGTGTCAACACCCCCCAGGAACTTCCTATTTAAAGGCTGGCCGATTTCTGATCTGCTACAATTTTAATACATTTCTGTCAAAAACCTTTCAGCATTTTCAGAAATTCAAAAGACCCTCAACACCAGAAATATCTTGTGGTGGCTGCAGAAGATTCCCAGGCCTTAAAACGCTAAAACAGCTGCTTTTTTTCATGTCACTGGATATATTTTCAGTCCAGCCGCAACGGCACACTTCTAGTAGCAAATTCCATATAAATGGAAAACATACAAAGTACACAGAAGCTTAGAGTATTCCAACCCTTGACAGAGAGGCATGCTAGTTTTCTCATTAAGACTAGAATTATGAAATTGGCAGTTCCTATAAACAAGCATTTATCAAATAGGAATGTGTTTGTGTAGAGTGGGTAAAAGAATTTGTATTTAAATTTTCTGAATGTGTATTTGTGTTTCGTCATGTGTTTGGCATCAATCTATAATTAAACTAATTTCTGTAATCAAATGGCAAGAACTATCATGTTTAAAAGAACAGCAAAAGCTGTGAAAGATTCACGATAAAAGAGTTTATTAAAATTGAATTTAAGTCCCACATAAAGCCCCCTGCAAAAATTAATTTCAATTATATGCCCAAAGGTTACAGTCAATTTATGCCCTATTTAAGTCATATTCCATGGCACACTTACAGTGCTGATTTAAAATTAAACAGACATGCAAGGACTTTTCATTTTGACTTAAGGAGCTAATGCTTTGGAAAAATGGGGGCATAACCATCACTGGAAGATTTTAAAAGCAAGAGAGACGCATGTCTGCCAGGAATGATGGAGACATAATTGATCCCACCTTGGGGCAGAGGGATGGATTAGAAGATCTTTTGAGGTTTCTTCCAATCCTATTTTTCTTCATTTCCAAGGTGTGGAAATGGGAAAACAAAGAATCACAGAAAACATCTGAACAACTGAAGGAAAAGTAATTGTATAATTGAGACCAAATTGTTAACCGATTGCAACTTCCATGTTACATTTGGATGGGAATTAGTAATAGACAATAACACAGATTAACTGAGACAAGGGAAAGATACAAATGCCCGGGAAACCAGAACTCCAAAAGCTGCTGTGGAATTGAAGGCAAATGTTTGCTTGCCATACATGCCCCGTGTGTGTCGCCTCCCAGGAGCCCGCGCACAGCTGGGCTTTGTTTGGAAAACCAGCTTGGATTTTATCGGATGTGTCCTGCCTCAAGAAGAGAAAAAACAGGTCACAAATTTCCCAGCCAAATCTTCAAGGTGGGCACAACCCCAGGCACCAATGACAGATGGTGTTCAAGCATGTAAAAAGGGTGTCTGTAAAGGGAGGGTCTCCACGCACCAATCAACAACTCCTGCCTCAGTCACAGGGGGAAGGTGTAAGGGCAACCTCAGGTTCTTGAGTCTGTTCTGCTCCAACACTTCTGCCTCCCTGCAGATCAAAAAGAACAAAGCCTCCTTTCCCCCAGGAAGGGCAAGCCTAAGGCGCTTTGTGTGTCTAGAGCTAAATTCTCAGGAATTATTTTTGGGTTACTTTCCTTCATTAAATTATTTGATAAGGTCATTGTGCAATCAGCTGGGACGGGAAATTCTTTTCCAGTCCCTCCATTTGCAGTCACAATCTATTGCAAGGGTTTCCAAGACCTGAAAATATGCTGCTTGTAATATAAATCAGACAAGTTCACAGATTTTTAAGAGCAAGAAATTCAACCACCTATCTTGCTAATGCTGAAATTGCTGCACTAAGATCCCAGCAGAAACAAAAAGTTTCCTAACTCTAAACAGTAAGTTTCTTATTCTTAAACTCAAGATCTTGCAGTTATTTGATCCCATTTTGAGATGCAGGTTGTAAGAGGCAACCAAAAATAAGCATTAAAAAGACAAATTCAGAAATGCAGAATTTAATTTTTCCTTAGAGCAATGGAGATAATAAGACATTTTTCCATTTATTCCACACTATATTCAGAGTTTGTATCAAGGGGATGCAGAAGCTCAAGGGAGTGTTGTTTAAGAATGAGAGTTTAGAAGACAAATTCCCTTCCTGACTTGGCCACCAGTTCCTTTGGGACAAATAATTCAACATTATGAAACGTTAGCATTTCAAAACTATTGTGCTTTTACTCCCCAAGCAGTATAAATGAAGAAAAAGAGTAAAGAATCAGTGATACAAACTATATGATGACAGGTAGCTATAGATTTGATGTGATTCAAGCTTGGGAAACAATACTTTTCTGCAGTCTTTGAGACCATAGAAAATGTTTGCAATTAAGGAGTGTGCAACAAAGCTTATGAAGACAAGGTGACTGTGCAGAATCCTACACATGTGGAGCTACAATGATGCCAAAGAATGAATCAAAAGTGAGTTTTCTTGTTCAAGAGTAAATGAGAAAATCATCCTCACATTTCCCAGAAGGCCATTAGAATAGTCAGGAAAGGCAGCACAGTAAACACTGGTTTCCCTGTCAGATCTCCAATCTGCCCCAAAGGTGACATTGAAAGTGAAGAGGATGAAGATGACAGTGGTAGGGACTCTGAATCATCCAAAGTTTATCTATCAAGAGCATTCTCTCATGGCTGAGGAGGACTTGCACAGGTGCTGTAACATAAATAATCAGGGAATTAAATATACTGTGTGCTTTTGGACTGTTCTTCACAATTATTTAGTCTCTCCCCACTGAAACAGAAATAATTTGCCAGCACTTTCCTTCTTTTGCCATAGTTACCACTATGATATCTCCATTACAGTACCAAAGTTAGAGTTAAAAACAAAGGAAAAAATGTCTGTCAGGTGGCATTAGTCAACAAATACAGAAAAACCAAGAACAAAACATCTATACTGCACTGAATCTCTCTCCTTGCCTTTCCTATCTTCATTTATTTTAGCCTACCATTATTTGCAGTCTTTGCATAGGAAATAGGCACTGAGAACTTGGAAGCAGAACATGTAGGCCATGGAAATGTCAAAATCTGTTCAAAAAAGTGAAACTGGCAATGTAACCACAGCTTCTCTCTCCACCTGCCTAATGCCTACCATGAAAAAGTGGGGGGGAGGGAGGACATTGCATTAATGGACATGTTATTGTAGGAATCAAACATTGTGGCTAAAATTACCCAGCAAACACAATCCTAAACTGTAAACTGGTCAAGTAAGAGGGCCTAAAAAACCTTTTCTGTTGGTTGCAAAGTGGAGAAAAGTAGTTATTGGCTAGGTGCTCTGCACAGCTGTAAAGTGTGAGGGACTTGGGAGGCATTGTGACTCAGACACTAAGGGATTGAATGCGACTGCATAGTCGTGAATAACTTGTTTGTCGTTCATGTGAATAAAATGTGGAAGTAGATCGATGCTTTTCTCCATAATATGGGTTCTCTACTAAGCACAGTAAATCTCCGTCCTACTACAATGGTGTAAGATCATTCATGCCATTAGTTTCAATGACACTGACTCTATACTGCATGCAGTTTGCTGTTCTCTTTCCTCAGTATAACAAAGCCTGAGAGTGCCAGCTGCCTCTTGAGCCTTAAAAAGAAAGAAAGAGAGAGAGAGACTTTTATTTACCATGATTTTGATTGGTTAATTTCTCTCTATTATTTTGTTGCTTCCTCCCATATGAAAAAATGCATTGTCGTTCAAACTAACACACAGGAGAAAGGCCGCTCAGTGAACATGCAAAACGTAAATCACCAGACAGCAATGACACTTTGAACATGGAGCATAACACCACTATCAGCCTCAGTTTGGTTTTTTATTTTGCCCCCTTTTGCAGCTGGGGCTACGATCACACTCTCATCTGCTGAGCTTTTAGTCAGGCCGCGCACGCACGCAGCAGTCGGGGTTTCATGAGTGCAGTATTTATTTTAATTGTTGTAGTACATGGTTGGCACGTGAATGAAAGGCAGAGTCCCGCCAGCTACAGATAGGACCAGGTTATAAAGATAACCGTGGAACAGAGTCATTTTCAAACCATTTTAATGGCTTTCTGGTTTTAGTGCTGTGTTATTTAATACAGCCGTGCTGTTGGCACTCCTGTGGAAAAGATTGCCATGAGCCCCTTCCCCTCCCTGCACTGCCCTACCCCAGATCTGCAGCTTGTCCCCTCAATTGCAGCTGCATGCTGGAACTTTGAAAATACAGTGCCAAGTTTGGAGACATTTCCTTGAAAAATCAGAGTAGGGGATGACGGCAAAATCAAAGAGGAGTTGATTATGGTGCACACACCTAAATTCAACTCAGTGAGCCCATCCCCACAAATATGGTCCTGAAAGGTAGACCAAAGACGTTCATGCCCAGATTCTGAGGGCATGTTCAAAAGCACTGGGCTAAACACCTCGTGTTTCAGCTGATACCATAGTCCACATGCCTCTGTTCCTGATGTTTCCAGAAAATGTTTTGTGAGACCCTGATCGATAACAAGAACAAAAAGTTGTCTCTTTATCTGCTTGCATTATTTGGATGAGATAAAACATACGTAACACCTAGAAAGTTTTAGTTTAAGAAAACAATATTTTGTGTCCCCACATCAGGACCAGCTGATTAAACTTGGACAAGTTGCTACTTCTCTCCATATCCCAGATCACTCAGCTATAAAACAACCCTAAGAGTAAACAGCTAACTTGGCTGCAGGGATGAAGCAGTTAATGTGGAGAAAATACACATTTTCCATTAGGTATGCAATGTACTTGCACTGTTCCTGATCTCCTATAAGGACTTGGACAACACTGAGGAATTAACATGGAGACCTGGCACTGATCTGACTACCCCAAGTGCTTGGGTGTGAGCAGCAACAATCCATCTGTTCCATTACCAGCCAGACAAAGCCAGCATTACATAAGAACCACCGGGATACATTGGTTTATTAGGAAAATGGTTCCAGAACCCGTTATACACAACATCACAGCACTGTATAAATGCACATTAATAACAGCACACAGCTTGGTACGTGTTAGCTTTGAAAATGTGTGTATTTTTCTAATAAATGGTCATGGCAGCTTTTTCAAAATTGATACAGCGTTCTCAGTTTGAAAAACAAAAAAGTTTAAAAATCAGCTGTTGAAAAAACCTCACCCTAGATACACATTTTCCCAGCATGCTGGAACAGCATTTCCTGGATAAATAACTCATGGTTTTTGACAGTAGTACACGTTCCAAAGTATGTATTTACCTGATGGACCATAACAGCCATGAAGGAGCCTGTCTAGTCTACTGGGTAATATCTGATGGATTTTTCTACAATTAGTATGCATGCCACTAAAGCATCCTAAATCATATAAATAGTGTACCTTTTAAAAAGCCAAAGTAAAAATTTAGACAATCCAAAACACACAATGCTTTGGACCACAATGCGTGGGTAAGCTGAATAGGGGTTTGCAAAATAGAAGCAAGGACAGATAGATATTTTATTCTCAGTTCCACTGCAGGATTTATGAGCCAGGATTTTGAAAAAATTAGCTGAATTCTCTCCTGGTGCCAGAGACCCAGCTACCAAAAATATTTCACGGGGTTTTGCAATAACCTCATGGTAACTACTCACTTAATCCACTGGAAAGAGTGAAACTCCAAAGCAGCCTCAGAGCACTTTACCCCCGTGGCCTCCTGGTTCTCTGCAGCTCTGCTCTGGTGCTCTGGTGGCTCACACCTCATGCTGAAGGGAGAAGGGGCCCGAGTGATTTCACCTTGATGCACACAAATAAAGTCTTGGCATGTCTCTTAAGTGCTCTCAAACAAGGATGGGTTTCACCTCTCACCAGAGAGGCAGGGAAGGAAGAGGCCAGCTTAAGATACTTGTGCTTTTCCCTCTGTAGGAAGGAGTTTAAAGGGAAGGGGACACCCATTATCACTCTTCACAACACTTACATTTGCTACAGAAAGAGTTTGCAGTTCAAAACAAAAAAGAAACCCTCAAAAGGGTGTAACCTTTTCCTTTAATTATTGGCTTGTGTCTTTGCGCTTCACATGCTGCTGTATGGTCTCCTAAAGAAATTGTCAGCTAAATAAAATCTGTGGGCTTCACCTTTTCTGATGACAAAATACAATCACCAAAGGATGTTTTTGGTGTTATTTGTAGAAAGCCATATGGGATGCAGAAGGTTAAAACTAATGCCTGGCCCTAATATTTGAAAATAAAAATGCCACGTTTCAGGCAGCTATTCATGCCATACATCCCCACAACTTTCAGGTAAACATGCCATAGTCATCCCTGCCATCAGTATCCCAAATTGTATTTTGAGTGTAAAGTAAAGAATTAGTATTTCCATATAACCTACTGCTATATATGAAATTCATTACTATCTGCCAATCTAGGGTCTATGCTCCATTTAAGTTCCACTTAAATCCCAATTCAGAACCCAGAGCGGGCTTTATGCCTTCTTTAAGGTCCATTTGAGGTGTGAACTTTATCCAAGGAATACAATTCCACACTCCCAAACTTCTTACCATATCCCCAGTATCCAGAAAACTAAATGGGATTCATTGTATACATAACAAAATAAACACATCAGTGAATGGGAAAGATGTTAACAGGGACAGGCTTTTCCTAACTTGTTTTCCTTAGGTGATGAGGACACATGACTTTTCCTAGAGCCCCACTATGGCTATGCAGCACTTCCAGATAGATCCAGTGCAGCCACAAGAGATGTTTAACAGCACAACTGCACTGCTCTCCTCCCCAGGCACCTGAAATGCAGAGCAGTGCTTGACACAGAGCCTGAAAATCCAGCCAGCAATTTTGGTGTTCAATTCATGCTCCAGAATATGTCTTCGTGTGGGTTTACAGGTTTAATTAAAGTAGTACTCAATTAATAGCATTTCCATTAAAGTCTTTCATAAGCATCTTGTTGAAATTCGGCAACATTTTTATTTTCACCACCAAACATTTGGGCCAGACATTAGTTTTAACCTTCTGCATATTTTTTCCTTAAAGATCTACTGTCTGAGTTACTTTAATTTGTGGTTGTGAAGTCAAGTACATATCACCATGCAACTTTACGAGAAACTCAGTGAAAAGTGGATTCTCATACATGAAAATCCCTTCAGAATAAACCTTTCAAAATACTAATTTTGTATTAACCATATTAATATCCCCAAATCTGCACTGAGGATCAAAAAAAAGCATTTCTACTTCCTTTAAAATAAACTGTCTATCTCATAAGTTGTTTCTAATTTATTGGCAAGGAATGCAACAGGCGTTCTGCTCCTGCTTTATGATCTTGCAAGACAAATTTTCACTGCTCAAAATTGGGGCAAGTCCTTTCTACTCTGCCCTTCTCAGCTGTCACTGACTTTTGGTCTTCTAAATTGTGAACTCTTTGAAGTAGGAGGCATATTGTTCTGAATATGCAGAATCTACCCACAAACATCAATACAACATTTGGAATTATCATAGTGAGACCAAGAATTAAGAAACTCAAAGGGAAAATGATTGATTCAGGATTTTTTTTTAATATATTCATGAAAAATTTCATCAAAAATAAAGAGCATGAAAAGAAGATACATAACTGCAGTAAAATATTTGCCATGAATGTCTCATTCCTCTGGGCACCTGAAGAACGTCATGAATAAGACTCAACTGCAGTAACACAGAGCAGAAAAACTGATTCGAATGTAAAGGCTCCCTTCTGACTGGAAACTATTACCTCTAGGATTCATTTCAATAGGTCCCTAAAGGGAAGCAAGAAGCCCTTTCCATGTACACAGGCTTTGCATGGGCAAAAACAGCCTGGACTGAGCACTCAGTGCAGCCTGCCATGTAAGACAAAGCACTTCCACCTGGATCCCAGGCAGAAGGGACATTTCCCAGTTTGCTACTGGCTTGTGTTGGGCTTTTAAAGTTGCAGCTGATTTTGTTGCACGCTCCTCCTGTCTCTGACAGGCCTTTGCAAGCAGACATACTGTCAAGGTTTTCATTCTGCTTCCAAAAAACCTCAAAACAACAGCTATGATAATAGTACTGTGAGCTGTAGCAAAGGTGAGGCCATGTGCAAGTTTCAATTCATGAACTACACCCCTGCAGCAGCCAGGCAGATAGCAGGGAAATTATAAATCCCATCATTTTTTGTTACAGGGGTGTACTAGTGAGAGGGAAATGAGGACAAAAGCAAACATCTCGGGTTATAGTTTCTGGAGATTTCATTAACACAATACATACTAAAATCAAACAGCACTTCTTTTGACAATTAGTACTTCTAGGTCAGTAGAATTTTTTTTGGATGAATGCTAGATTTGGTTGGGTTTAGGTTACAATATTTGACTAATCTATCTTTCTCCTTTCACAGAATGAGTCAAAATTCAATAAACCCCATAACTGGAAAGTGATTATCCTCTCAAATTAAGAACATATATCTTATTTGTCAATGAAAACTCTCACTTTCTTCAGCTCTACATAATCATAACTAGTGTGAGCAGCCTGGTGCCATCCAGTTTTCACCCCAGCAAAGACATTTTCATAAGTAGTGCCCTGAAGCTGGGATACCAGTACAAATAGTTCTGCTTATCAATCAGAGCTCCCAGCTGGTCCATTGCAATTTAATTCTGCAAGGAGCTTGCTTAAGGCACTGCTGGTCAAATGCTCCATGTCATCATTACAGGTTTCCAGTCATGTTTCCTCAATAAAGTATACTGGCATTGCTCCCAAACTCAGAACATTTGCCAGCAACTTGAATTTGCAGCACATTATTATTATTTGCTTATCTACTTATCATTTAGGCTTTTTTTTTTTTCTTCATCTCAAATTCTTCATCTTAGAAAAGGAACTGCTGGGTGAAGGACCAATCATGGCTGCTACAAAAGACTGGGGATCAGGGAGTGTTCCCAGTTTGTGCCAAAGGTTTCCTGTGTCAGCTCCAACAACTGACATAACTTCCTTTCTACAGAACCTTTGTGAGAATTCACTAATGTTTGAAAAAATCTTTCATCCTAAGTAGGAAGCTGCTATAAACAGCTGACATTTTAAAGCTAATTTGGGCTTTTTTTTTTTTTTTTTTTTTTTTTATGCTGGGATCCATGAGATCCATTTCTCACACTGGAAGAGATCATTGCAAGGTGCCAGATTCTATTTTTATTGCAAATTCAAATTGTTACCTACGTCAAATTCTTAAATCTGACTGAGCTGCAGACAGAAGAGTGGAGCAAAGGAAAAACTTGTGGGATTAAATTAACATTTTAAGAAAGTTAAATTCACCAATGTGGTGAATTGGATGTTTATGTAGAGAAAAGTTAAAGACCATTAAAGAATACTCTGGACTAGTGTCTGAAATATTTTAAGGTTTTTTTTTAACCTAGAAATTATTCCAAAAACTCTCCTTCCAAAAGACTAAAAATTATTTGAAAAGCATACAAGTTCATGGAGACCTCTAGGAGTAGAGATGGTCAAATGATACCCTTTTATGTGGAAAGCATATTATTCATTGCGATAAATATATTTAATAACAAAATAATTACTGTCCACTCAATATTAAGAAAATAGTCTCATCACTTACCTAGTGCTATGTCCTTTGCATATCTTTGTGCTATCACAAGATATAACAAGATAAGGTCGGGAGGAAAAAAAAGCAGCCAATTTTTCGTGTGTGATTTCCCCTCACCATTCTTCCTGGCTCTCATTAATAGCCTTCATTGTTTGTCTTAATCTGCTCTGTGAACTCATCTGAAATACAGGTATGGGAGACAGCAGTAATTTACTTGTAACTCAACCAGCTGCCTGCAGCAAAATCACACAACTTCATTTCAGAGAACAATCTGGTCCTGCAGGAGGGGAGATGGAGAGGGAGATGGGGATCAGGTGAGAGTAAGTGATTAACTGTGTGCTAAGGTAACACTCTCTCCCCTCCTTGTGGTCTCAAGTTCTAGCTGTCTGAAGGCATAAATGTGAATCTCATGCAGTTCTTCATTTTAGGGTAAGTCTTGCCCTCAAAGAGATGCAAATCCAATGGAATTACTAATAGAATGCAATTATAGCTCAGATTTTTTTCTGCAAGGCACATTTGAGTGTTCATGTATAAAGAGCAGGGAAGATGCTTGCAAGACACATTTCTTTAAGAGCAACAAATAAGCACATTTGGTATTGTTTGCAAGAACAATTGTCAGATATTATATCATTAAGAAATGATTTTCCACCGTGAGATTTGCACAGACAATACGTCCTTTAATCTCCAAGCTGCTGTCGAGCTCTTGGTAGCTGGCTTAGGTATTCACTGAATTATGTAAAGCAAGATTTTAGGTTTATGCCAGTTCCCATTGGCAATCACCTACATTAACAGTGAAAGTGGCTTTTGGTAGCAAACTGAGCAAAGATGACTGAGGCGATAACAACTTGTCCTTGTACTCACAGCGTTCTGAATGACATTGGCAAGTGCAAAAACTAATACAAATGCTGGCAAGCAGAGGGGACACATACATCGTTCCTGTCAGCATTTTTAATCACGAAAGATTCATTCATCTAGTACAACATACCAGGATTACATTAGCCCATCTTAACTACCCATTGACTTTACATTTTACATGATTGTTTTGTGGCTACAGGTCTAAAGGAGGATGCAAGCTTCCTGCTCTAGCAAATGAGCAGAGCTAGGGAAGGAACAGAGGAAGGGAAAGCTGAGAAAGCAGCACAGTGTTTGATACGTGACAGGTTAGTCCCACAGGTGTAGGAATTTGTTCTAGCTGCAGGCAAACACCCTCAGCACAGGAAACAGCAAGTTTGCAATGGCACTTGTGCTTTTTCTAAGCAGCCTGGCCAAGTACAGGAGTGTGAGTTATCAGCAGAGGAAACTGCATTAGGAAACAGAGATGCACAAGGTTATTTAGGGTAAACAGTAGGAAGAGCCTACTAAATAACTCACCACGTGGTAGTGAATTCATTCCAGCACATCAGCCCTAACACAGGCACTAGAATTCTACCAGTACAGTCAGAAAACAAATAGACAGCACATACTGTAAGGAATCAGACAGGAAAGGAACAACATTCCCTGTTAAACAGTCCGTGATGTGCCCACAGGTCAAATACCACAATTTTGGTTTCCCCATCTTATAAAATGTAAAATGGAAAAAGGAAGGTAATAATCATGGTCAAGGGAACAGACCAGCTTCTGCACAAAGAATAACAAGATAGTCTGAGAGTGCTCAGCTTGGAAAACAGGGATTTATGAAGAACATGTGGTTAAGATCTCCAAGGTCATCATGGGCATACAAAAGATGAACAGCAAACAATTACTACGTGAGGCTACCAATACTAGAACTAACAAATGAATCTTGCAGGTGACAAATCAAGATGGATAAAAGGAGATATTTCTTCATACATAGTGTTGGTTAACCCAGGGAATTCCTTACCACAGAACAGATTTATTTGTTTTCCAAAAAATAAGTAGAAAACTTTGAGAAATGATATTTCTAATATTTCTTGTTTCTGCACTCAGAAGAACATTCTGAAAGAATGTTTCACTATTATACCTACCGTGTTCTTTTTCTCCTCCACTACCAGACTCAGACTCAGAGTACCCCCTTCACTGAGGACACTTCTGCTCCACCTCTGCACACCACTTGTATACACAACTTGGAAGCCTGAAATTTAGACATTTGAATTTCAACACTTTAAATTCCTGCTGGAGAACTTGAATAGATTAAAACCAAAGCAGGAATATTCATTAACTCCTGTAAGTTTCAACTAACTCATCAAGATTTTCCTAGGAGATATTAGGGAAGGTGTCTTAAACAAAAAAAAAAAAAAGTTGAATTTTTACAGTACTCTGATATAATGATGGAGTTTCATAAAATGTTGGTATTTGGTATGGCAAATGACTCAGTAAATAAATAAAATCAGTTCCATTCAAAGAATTTTTATATTTGTTATATATTTCTTCTGCTAGAACAAAGACTTAAATGTTTGTGCTTCAAGTGTCACATTTCAAAAAAAGACATTATTTTTAGGCCATTGTAAAAAACAAGCAAAGAAAATTGAGGGTTTGACTGGCAAAGCTACTAAACATTGGGACTACTCAGTACATTCATCAATTCTGTTATGAAAACACTCAGGTCTTTTCATTCTCTCTTCTAGCCCATCAGATCCTAAATTTAGCAGACCCATGACCCAGCAAAATGCCTGCACATCCTATGTTTTCCTGTTGCAACCCTACTTAACAGCAACTGTAGTAGGTGTTCTCCATCTGCCTTGTAGCAAAACCCAACCAAATCTTCACTGGTTGTCCTTTTAACCTTCAGAGCAAGGATGGCTCTGCTTGGGACAACAGCGTAGGAGCTGCTGCCCCACAGCACCCTGGAGGGGAGGATGATGGACAGAGGGAAGGAAAGAAATTCCACTTTGTCTTGTTGATACTGATCTACTTCAAATATTTACATTATGGGATGAAAGTTAGAATTCGCAACTCCTTAAAAAGCATCCTTGTAAAAGGACACATATTCCTTCTTAAAAATCCACACACTTTCCTTGATAACTTTGTACTTACAATGAAATAGGCTTAAAAGGAAGAATCAAATGTGCCTTAACCTCAAATACCACTGACTTGGTGGACACCTGCTCTGCTGAAAATCTGGCTTATTTCCCCCTCCCTGCTTGATTCCAGTGCATTGAACCATGACCTCCCATTTGCCAGAAAACATGTCCTGCACACTAACCGTTGGTATGTGATTTAGTTTATGAATGATTTTTTGTTAGGCCAATGGATCACTGCCTCTCTTCTACTATACTAGAGATAAAAATTGTTGACCCAATCTGTGTGCAAATACAATGAACCTCAGTGTTAATGACACCAGGAAACTCAATGCATGTTCTGGATTATTGCAATTCCAGTTCAGCAGCTTCACATAATTTCTCAGACTCAAACAACCAAATTCATTATGTGGCTCCATTCATAAAAACCTGCTGCACTTCATTCTGGTCAGTATCTCGGGGCCTGGAGATAAGACACTGATTTAAAGGATTTGCATGAGCAGTTTTTATGCTTGACAGAATGGAAATGCAATAGCCAAAGAAGCTCTTTCAGACACTTCTGTCCCTGCCCCACCTATGGATAATATGATCCTGTGAGGACTGGTAACAATTAGTTTAATAGGAAGCAGGAGAAACAATTGCCATTGCTCCACCTCTTAAACTACTGCATTACAATGTGGTTCTCAGTATCTGGAGTGTTTCACAGATAAATTGTTTATTTATTTAAGTCATGATTAAAGCAAACCATTCTATAAAACCAGAACAGCGGGTGAGAGGAGGCAGCCTGGTCTCTTTTCCTCAGAGTAAGGATATCTTCAGAATAACTGGATGTCCTTAATCAATGCTTAAAATGGACTCTCACAAAAATTTATTGCAAGGCTTCATTTTTTATTCCTCTCTCTTTTGGGGCACAGGCTCTGACAGTGAAGATCAATATATTGCAAGCAAATCCCAAAGCATGTGTTTTAAAGGCACAAATCCTTTGGTCTCATTGAAGCACACACAAACTGGCAGGAAATGAAGGAAATGAGCATAACCAGCATACTCCTGAAAAAGTGACATGTACATGCCCCCATAATTCTCATAGCCTTTGTTGCAGGGAGCACCCCTTTCCTGACAATTCGTCTACCTGGAAGCAGCCCTGGCTTGTGGAGATGAGAGTCTGCTGCAGCATCATGAGCTGCAAGACTCGGAGGAGTTTAAATAAACTCGATTTCACACTGAGCTATTCTCCCTGCAGGCTATGTACAAACCTTTATCTGAGTTCCCACCACACCTTTGCCTGGGAATGGTGAGCTTTCCCCCGGGGCCATTTGATATGGAGCCCCTGCTTTATAAATACAAACACCCACGCCTTCATTATCCTTGTGCTTTTCTTTCCTGGGGGCTTGCAGTTCACTCTGTCCCAGCGATAAGGACAGGCCCGAGGTGCTTCAGTGTGGATGCACAACACAGGCCAGAGCAATGCAAACCCCAGGCATCAGCAGAGGTGTTGGGTGAGGAAGTCACCCAGATCCCTGGCAGCACTGGAACTCACCCCCACCCCCAAACCTCCTCTGGGGCTATTCCTGCCTTATTAAATAGAGACATCCTTTCGTGCCTGGGGGAGACCTCACCTCCTGCCAGCCCCATCCTGCTCTTTCCAAGCCAAAGTGCTATAAAGTCTTCCACTCAGCATGAACACAAGCTTTCAGGACAATGACAGATGCAAAGGCTTGGCATTCCCAGGAGAAGGCTCTATGAGATTTCCTTCTGAGCCAGCCCAGGTCAGATTAGCCAAAATAGAGAACACTGCTTTCAATAATGCTGAAATTTTTTTCCTTTAAGCTCCAAAGTGCAATTAGTTTTAGACACAGAATAGAATGGTCCGTGGCAAGAAAGTCTATAAAAACCCGAGTTCAATGACAAAAAGCCAAAGAGAAGATGAATCGCAGGACAAAGCTGGATGCTGTATTCCAGTCATCTCCAACAATGTCAATAATGATTTGAATTGTGATCTCCCAGACACAAATTTGCTTCCTGAGAGTTTGGGCAGCTCTTCTCAGAGAGGGTTGGGTTGTTTTTTATTTTAGTGCATAGAAGAAGAATAGGTGAATCACCAAGCAAGCAGAGATGTCCCTTGCAGGCTGTCAAAGTTCAGCAACAGAAGGAAAGGTCATCCCATGCATGACAGTTATGCAGAGTTTCAAGACTTTAAATAGAAAAGAGTTTATGTAACCTTGGTGCCCAAGTGCTTCCTCATGACAGCCTCTCAAAGCCAAACCATCAAGGTTAGGAAGTGTTACCTGGTGCTTTTAAGGGTTTGTTTTTTTTTTGCAGTCACATTGCAATTATGTCAACAGGTAAGGTATAAGGTGTAATAGTTGATGGATTTTTTTATGTTTTACAACAGGAGATGCAAACACCAAAGTAATTTTCATGGTATGGTTTGCAATAAAGTAACTACATCGTTCTGAGAAATTTTTATTCTAGCAATCAATGCAGCAGTTGGATGTTTCTGTTGCTTTCCCACTCTGCCATTTAAAAGACAGCACAGATGGATTTTAGAAGACTGATGTCAGAAAAAAGATAAGCTGATAGCACCAATTCATTAATTTTATAAAACTACATAATAAGTTGTTGCATTTTACTGGGAATTTTTCTTTTTCTCAGTTAAAAAATCAAGCCCTCCCCACAAATCTAAGAGATGCCTAAAAAAATATCTACCGTGTTCAGACAAGAAATGCATCTCTCCATGGTTTAAGCATTCAAAAATTATCTTCACAAGCTACATTCAGAATTTTTATTAGGAAGTACCTTATCACTATAATAACATAAGATTAAATAATTGAGAAATTCACCTTAGAACCAAAACAAACCAGAGTTTACATATCCATTTGAACTGAAATGTCTGATTTCGCAAACTAGATTAATCCTTTAGTCACTCTTAAAGACTTCTTTTAGGATGGGGATACATTCAATGCATTTCTCACTCAGTACAGCTGAGTATTAAATCTATAATCAAGTGATCATTATGATATGATGCATACCTAATGCACTGTGGGCCAGACACCTAAAGAACATTTTCCTGATGAAGAACAGTTAAGTCCTTCATGAGCATCTTCAGGTCTCCATCGAATTTTCAGTCTTAAGGAGTTAGCTGAGGTTGAAATATACATTCATTTCACCAGAAGCAAAAGAGATATGAGCAGATTTGAGCATAAAAGTCTATCCCTTCAGATAATTCTATCACTGATAGTCACTTTTTCTCAAGAATGGCTGAGGCAATGACTCAGAATCGGCTAAGGTGAGTCATTCTATCCTTTTGAGAGCTCCTGCAATCTGGGGCAGGGGCGTAGGAAAGAGAGAGAGAACACTGACAACTTATCAGCTCCATAGGTCATCAAGAAATCAAAGCTCAGCCCATGGCCCCATGCATAGGAAAAACCTCTGCCTTTATAGAGGAGAAAGCAATTGGTTACTACTGGCTGAAAAAAAAAAAAAAAAAAAAAAGAAAGAGAAAGAGAAAAAAATGTTGGCAAACTCAAGAACTGTCTTTACAGTGTTCTTTGCATACCTTACATTTGTTGAATGGTTTCCAAAACTAAAGCTTTCCCATGGGAAGGCAAAGAAACAATAGCAATTTCTTCTGAATGAAGCTCTCCTAAAGCCAAAGAGTAAACATACAGAATGTGACCTGAAAGTTTGCTTTTAACTGTACAAGTGGCTAATTACATAACTAATCAAAATACCTTCAAAAGCAATTCCTAAGGGAAGGCTAAAAGAATAAAAAAAAAAAAAAAAAAAAAAAGAAAAGAAAAGAAAAAAGAGAAAAAGGAAACAGCAGAAGGGAAAGAAAAAATAAAAGCAGCCCAGCAAAGAGACATGGTCATTGATAACCTGCTACACTGTATGAACATGTATGTATGTGCACATACATTCATTTAATGATGTTTAAATATTTATTGCACCTCTGCACAGGGCTGTGTAACTCCCAGGAAATCTGCATTCTAGCTGAGATGCCAGGTGAGTGCAGGTTGAGGAGATGGATCCCTAAGTAACAGCTCCTGTTCCAAGAGGGAACACGAGCTGATGACGTGGCAGCCATGGAATGCGTTTGCTTCGTGTCCTAGGCACACTTCTTGACATCAAACAGTGAAATAGTTTAAATTTCAAGACTGATTTTGAGAGGTGGATGTGTTTGCAGAATATAAATTGTCTCTTAAAAATTAGTGAGGTGGAGCAAAATTTGTTTCTTTGTTGTTTCTATTTGTACATGCACACAGCATCTCATATATGTTCTCCATAGCCATGTCACATGTGGAATTAAACCCAAGCAGAGGCTTGGTTGGTATTGATTCTTAAAGAAAACCTAAGGGCAGTTCACACCTGATAGACCCTGGGGCTGTGTTTTTGAGGCACCTATATTAAAGACAGAGAGGAATTTAAATTTTTTGTGAATAGCCAATGCAAGTGTTGAATTACATGACACCAAAACTTTCCATTTCTGTGCAAAAGAATGGTTGCAGGTTTAGGTCTCTCAAGTTTTGTTCCACCACCATCGTTCCTTGTGTGCTGAAGGCAGGATTAGCTCAGGCATTCCCTGACCCCTACTGGCAGGGCTGGCCCTGATTTCTGCCTACAGAAGGAAACAGAGGGGGAAAAATCACTTTATGGCTTTAGGAATGAATGCCAAGAGGATTGTAGAAGGAATTTGACAACCAGACAAAATATTTCGCAGGTAGGAAGGCCTTTTCTGGAGACCATGGCAGGCTGAAAGTGTACAAGGGAGAATAATTGAGCTGGGATCCTCTTTCAAACCCTCTCCTGATCAGAGGGATCCACCTGAGGATCCCCACTTTATTGATCCACTGCTAGAAGAGACAAATTCAGCTGCTGTAGACACAGCTCAAGGAACTTCACCTGGCTGCACACATGGTCTCAAAAGCATCCACAAAGCACCTAGCACAGGCCCTGGTGTGGCCCAGCCCAGTAGCTGCTGGGGAGAGGCCCCGGTGCTCACCTCATGCTGCATCCTAACCCACTCCAGGCTGGGGTGATGAAACTCTGCATGGGAGAGCTCTGTGCAAGAGAGGCCAGAGGGAAGCCTGGAGAATCTCCACAATGCAACAATTACTTCTGCTCAGGGAGAAGAGGTGTTTCAGGAATTCTGCAGGAAAATGTGGCCAGTAAATTGGTCCAAAGATCCCTCCTTTTCACAGTGTTGTATGGAAAGGAATCATCATTAAATGTGATCCACTGACTTCTGCCCAAATCAGCCTCCCCCTGCTGCACAAATGGACAAGGCACAGCTTTGGGGGCAGTATCTCCTGAAGGCAGTCACACACAAAGAGCCCAGTAGCTCCACATTACAACAGCTGAAACGAGCCCTGAAGTTTGCTATCTAATTAAATGTTATCTACAATGCTGACAGCAAGCTAAAATTAATACTTGAGAAGATATTTTTTCATATTTAGACAAATTTTCAAGGAGCTACCATGAATGAGTTCAACTAGAGTTGGGCATATTTTTCGTTTTAATGAAAAGTCAACAAATTTTCCAGTAGGCATTAAAAGAGAGAGAAAAAAAAAAATCCTATTTTTGATCATTGTATCTCCAGAACAGCAAGCTAAACTATAGCAATATTCACCTTAACTGAAATAAATCCATCTCCAGTTACTGAAATAAAGTCAATGTTTTTCTATGGGACAGTTATTTACTAAGGGTAAGTGCATTTAAAATCTTAAGTCATGCATTTGCCTTGCAAAATCTGTTTTAGAATATTTCAGCAACTAGCTAATCATGTACATTTAGTTGGAAAATATACAGCTCTGAAAAAAAATATTAGGGGAAACCTGGAGATGTACAGTGTAATTATGAAGGCAGACTTGCCAGTACCTCCAAAAGAACAGTCCTATGTCAATATTTTTAATTAACTGCATTTTCATGAGGCCAAAAAAAAAAATAATTTTTTTTAGAACCGATTTATGTCCCCAAAACCAATCTCCTACAATCTCCTAGACTCATCCCCCTCATCCCCAGCTCAAGGAGGTCTCTATTATATATACCTATCTTTCTGAGCAAATATCAAATCTCTTAACTCTGGGTTAACTAGTAGACATTCCACATTTTCTGACATCATTCTGAATTTGTATCAACTATATTTCCTGCTAGGAAAAAAAAGCAAAAAATCATTTGGGAAATACATTTGTTGTCAAGACAACTTCCAGCACTGAATGTCCGAACTCCTACAGATCAGATTTTTCTGAAGGTTTCTTTTCCAAATAATGGAAGGCTTTTCTTGCAGCATCTCCAGATACATCTTTTTGCAAAATCATTAAGGTTCATCAAAGGTTTAATCTAAAAGGCCTTTAAAATGCTCAATTTCCTAATGCATCTAAAAAACATTTCTCAGTCATGATCTCCACTGAGCCAGGAGACTTTACTTCCCTGCTAGGATAGAATCTTTTTGCCCTGCTGAGTACCACGTTGTGAACCAAGAGCAAATCAGGAACAGAATCTCAACACTATAAATCAAGTAAGGTGGAATACTCATGAGTGGAGAAAGCAAAAGCCTGGGAAAATTCCTCTGGCTTTAATGGGCCTTGAATTTCACCAGTTTTTGTTTCTGTCATGGTGCTTAGTTCATCGGAATTAGGCAAGCCACTTAACTTCAGAAGCAATAAAGAGTTTTGAATATTTAACTCAAAAGCTTTGCTCTCCCTGTTGTGTGTGCGGCCACGCATGTTTTACCCTCTGGAGGCTGCCCACAAAAATGAAGGAAGGAATCACATGGAAACAAAAACAAGGATAAAAATAAAATATACTGTCTGTACTACAGCCCTGGGCAATGCTTCTTGTCTCTAAGTGATCCACTGCAGCTTCCTAGCCAGGGGTCCACAGGATCTGCATCCCCTCACCTGACTTTTTGGGGAATTATTTCACATCCTCCCTCTCCAGCCTCTGAACTAACTCACGCAAGATAAACTTTATCAGAATCCATGTTGACCTTCCTCTCTTTTGAACTCTGAAACATTGATTAACTTGTAAGTTATGTAGCGGAGGGACAACTTCAATAACACCCTTATGGGTACTTTCCTCCTGACTGGCTATTTCAGCACTTGTAACTCTTTAAAAATTATTACAAGAGCTATAACTTACTTCCAACTCGTGAAAACAGAAAATCTCACCTGAATATTAAGAAAAAGGTGATTAATTTCTTGTAAGCTGTTAGCTGCTTTCTGAGAATTGCCACTAGCAGCTAGTTGCAAAGAAGTCATGAAGCAGGGCTAGCCACACTTCAGAAAGCAAGCAAGTTGCTGGAGTCATTCTGAGCAGAATTTTGAGGAAATCATAGACATCACAGAAATAAGGTGCTCCAGTATTAAAAAAAAGCCCCAAGCTGTAATTCAGAAACAACAAAGCCTTGAATGGAAAAAGAAAAATAGGCAGAAGAAAGTATCCATACCCATAATCAGCACCTTAGCTGTACAGACACATAGGATTCCACCATTTCCAGCTTCTGATTGTGTCATACTGAATTACATCTTCTTCATCCTCTCCACCTCATGTAACCCTGCTGTTTTTATTTTTTTTCCCTACATACTGAAGACTTCTTAGAAAACTTATTTAGTGACTAGGTCCAGCTATCAGGTACCTATTTCTATGAGGTGCAGACTAGAGGCCTGACCTCCTGGATCCTCCCCAGTAGCTCCAAATTATCAGAATCATAGAGGATAATTTACTTCCTATCCCAGAGAAGGGCAGCAGGATTTCTCCCCAGCCTTGCAGATCAATGAAAAGCAGCTCAGGAGTTCCATTTCATATTCTGTTCAGAATCAGGGATTCAAATAGCACAGCAGCAGCCCAAATCTATGAGGAAACCTCAGTCTGCACTATTTTACTGAAGAACTGGTGTGTTGCTCACAGCATCACAGATCCTTCAGCAATCTCTTGTCTCACAAAGGTGCCAGGTTGATACGGGGAGCTAAGAATACTCAAACACAAGCAGCTGTAGCTGCCGTTCCAAAACACTTCAAAAGATTTACATGCAAGTTAACAATTCATGAATATTACACTTAGGGTCACCATAAACTATGTTACCATTCTAACAGTGCTGCAAGCTTGTTCTTAAAGAATTCTCTCTCCTTCTGTAGTTCAGCCATCTCTACCATACTGCCTTTTAGTCCCGCCTGGTAACAGAGTTCAAGAGATAATTTCTTGCTAAGAAATAAAGCCAGGATGAATAATGCCACTAGTGTTATTTATGTAGGGATAGTACATTCCGTGGATGTTTCCACCAAAATTATTTCAAAGTGCTGTTTTGATATCCCTGTTTCTCTAATGAGCAGAGTCTTGTGTTCACAACTAAAACATTAAAACAGCGTAACATGTACAGAAGCTTTTGCAGTGCCGGCATCACAGCTAATAGGAATCAGTACAAACACATTCTTTTATTGTGACATTACATTTTTGGAGTTCAATGGCCCTTATTATCTCTCAAGGCAAGACGAAGCTTCTCATGATTGACCATGTGCACAATATGACAGCAGAATCAAAGGGAGGTCAGTTATCTACACCCAGTGGGTTCACCCCATCACTCTAATTACATTTTTTTTTCCTTTGGAGGATGGGTCAGGGAAAGAGGGTAATGCTGCAAGGTAAAATAAGATTTTCACAAAAGGCAGTAGATCTTCTAAACTATGAAAAATATTTTTACAGTGTAGGGTGTCAAGTTAGCCATGTTGTCAGGTGGTTCCTAGCTACAAAATAGCACATTTCAGAAACACTTCCATTGAGTTCTGAATTTTACCTATGGCCACAGAAAAATATATTAGTTGACTAACACGTGGTAGGTTTGGGCTAGTTGTTTGGGGGTTTTTTCCATTACTGACTTGGTGAGGTTTGATGTCTGTCTTCAACATGGTCATGCATTATTTTTCAAATAAAGTTGACAGTAAATCCTTATTAGTGTACCAGGCACTGGGAGCAGAAGAAGTCTCGCAAGCCTAGAAAACCAGAAACAGCTTCTTCCAGAGGCACAAACACTACTAGAGGGAGCCTTGCCCATTAGCTAGAACACGCAGCCCAAATACTAAAGAGACAGAGACTGCATCATCACCACAAGCAGAAGGGAGGTGAGGTATTTTGTTTGCACACATCTCTGAAACTTGGCAAGATTGAGAAAGTGAGCAGGTATCACTCAGCTGCACATCTTCCTGGCTGCCACAGCATCCAGTTTGCCGAAAGACACCTGGTGTGCTTATTCACAGGTGAAAGTCATTTCAAATATTTGTTCTCGATTAGGTATTATTTTCAATATCACCATCTGCACCTGACTCACCCATTGGTAAAGCCTCTATTCTTTGAGAAGGCAGGGAAGTTACTGGTGCTTGTATCAATCATTCCAGCTTTATGAATGAAAAGCTTCTTCACCTCTTATTACCACCCAGACATTCAGGGTGGGAACCAAACCACCAAAGCTTTAAAAGAAAGCAAACCTGTGCATTTTTAATGGAAGAACGTAACCAAGAGCTGCTACTGAGTGACACAAACCAAAAATAAAAATACAGATGACTAAACACACCCTTGCCAAACAACTTCTGAGACCAATTTAAGAATGAAACACAGCAGTGCCAAAGCTTTGAACTAGAGGAAGCAGATGCTTTTGCTGCTGTGACATGCATTTCCACCCAGCAGGTAGACGGGATGAAATCCGGTCTCATCAGGTCACTAACAAGGATCCAGGGCTAGCAGCAGATTGGGCTAAGCCAGCAATAACAACGCTTTTACATATGATTTCCTGATACATGGAAGCTGGATATTTCCGCTATTTCATCTTCTATTTTTCTTAGGACAAACTGCTGAAAACTAAATTGCAATGGAATGCAGGCATCTATTCTGATCCACAATGGTTTATTGAAATGAACTGCACAGGAAACATTCCTTCCCTGTATGTATGTAGGAACAGCAGGTGGGGTGACCACTGGACACACAGGCAGAGGTAAAGACACTCTGCTTGGTAAAAGCAAAGGTGGTGCAGGTGGAATTAATCCCTGATTTAATAACAGTCCCTTCCAAGCCCACTCAGGAGAGTTACTGCTGTCAATCTAATGAGTTTTATTGGTTTTATTGGTTTATTACCATCACGTGTTTTCACATAGTCAAATCTTCAGATGTTTATGTTTTCACTTTGCAAAAGCCACAGGGAGGCCTGTGAAGCTTTGAGTCAGGTTGGTGTGGATGAAACTAATTTTATTTTCTTTCTACCACTAACAAATAGATTTGCTACAGCAATAGAGGGGAAGGTTTGCTTGGGAAAAAAGGTAATCCACTTTCCATGAGGTATCTGTTTCATCTAGAAGTTGTTCATGCTACAGTCAGTTCCCATTTCTCTGTTTTTCTCACCAGAGGTCCCTAATGTCAGCTACAGGCTGCTTCTGGTCACTTTCCCAAGGGAAAGCTTTGTGTGGCATTAACAGCTGGAAAGGCACGGATACAGAACAGCATGAAAATACATGGAATATAAGGCTCTAATGACAGCAATAGTGTATTTTAAACTCAGGGTTCCCCAGGGTATTACATCAGTAACTCAGCTGAGACACTGAACCAAGGGAAGAACTCTCACATAATTTAACTATTTGCTATAATAAATGAAAAGAGAGAAGATATTTTGATTAAAGCTCCTCAACAGTGAAAGCCTAAAGCCAAAGTCTCCCTGCATGAGCCTACTGACCTCATGCTTGCTCATGCAGGTTCTGGTGCATTCAGAGAGGAGAGAAGTCAGGTAGAGCAGCACAAGTACAGGGGCCCTGCGTTGCCTGCACAGACACTTGCACAAATGGATTTTTTTTTGATTAGAAGGGACCCCTTGAGATCTTCCAGTCCTACCCCACGTTCATTCATTCATTCCCCCTTGGAAGTACTACAGACATGACCCATTGATGAACCACATGAAATTCCAAGCTACAAGCAGGGAATTTATAGATTTCTTTTAAAGATATCCGTTTGCCAGGGCTGAAACAGTAATTGAAACACACCCACAGCCTTCTGGAACATGTAAGTACCAGCCACAGGCACAGGAATGACTGTGGATGTTCATTTGCTCTCGTATTGTCTCCTAACCATCCCAGCTTTCTCCAGCTTACATGTCAGCACATAATGTCTTGAGAGAGACCTGGTTATCCCAAGCAACAGACACACCAAAATTCCAGCTTGAAGACGGGGAGAATGACGGTGGCTGTTCTTTATTTCTCCAAGACAAATTGAGAACTTCTCAAACTTCACTTAAGTATTTTAATAGTCAGATTATCTGTCTGGTCTCAGACTTCATGAAAGCAAAAATGAAAGCACAAATGGATTATGCCTTAATATTCCACATTCAACATGGCCTAATTTCATTATAGGGCTGCATTTTTGTTCTTGCAAAATTCAATAAATTGTGGTTGTGTAAAATATTGAAGAGGAAATAAAAAGTATATTCAGTCAGGTTTCGTTTTCACAAAACCATAAGCACAGACAAGAGGGAATATAAATTGCGCAAATTGGAAGCCTTCATTATTTAAGTTGCATGTAAGCACTTCTTTCATCAACAGAGACTAAAGAAAGGAGAATTATACCACAGATCACTTTTGTTTTTCTTCAAAATTAGATAGGTAAAGATAGCAGACTAGAACTTACTAATAAGTGAAAGAAGGCCTTAAAAATCTGAAGAAATAATAAACTGATCCGCCCAGCTGTAACTCCTCCAAGTTATTCTGTCTCAATCCAAACACCTTCAACACTGGTCCTCTAAAAAGACCTTTTCAATCTTTCCTTGCCTTTTACAATACACCAGTGTTGCTCAATTCATTTAAGGCTTAATTCATGAATAAGAAACCACATTTACTCCACACTCCTGCTTGGGATCTATCACACAGCTGGGATGAAAGGGCCTTGATTCAGAAGTTGCCAGGAAGCTGGGTCACAGTGGTACAGGGGCAAAGTTTAGGCCAATACAATGAAGCCCACAAAAATTTGAGTAATATGCACTTCTCATCACAATACACAGGAACTTACACTTACTGAGTCCCACAAAATACTCCTTACAGATCCCAAAGGTCTCGTTAAAGAGAGCATGAACAGAGACTGTGGGCATCAAGTATTTCTCACCCTCGGCTGAAACTGCTGGGATGGGGAAAAAAGGAGATGGCAATTGTAGCAGAATGTAAAGCAGAGCACTGTCTGTTCTCCAGTGCTACATGGCTGCTGACCAGAATAAATAATGATTTTCCTCATCTGAATCTTAAGAAACACTTTGGGGATCACATGCATGTTGCACAATGTTTGGAGAGAGGGGTGAGGAAAGCAGCCTCCAGTCTTGGACAGGAGGGGTTGTGAGTGGCTCCCAAAGCCCACTCATGATGCTCAGGAACACTAAAAGCATCTGTGTGGCTGCCTTCATCGGGCAGCAGCCCCCTCAGTATGCAGTTCACATACAGCCTTACCTCCACAAGAGAAAGAAACATTCAGCACGGAGTGAGGGGGGGAATAAAATCCATTAGCATTCCAAAACATTAAACATTGGAACAGAGTGTTTGCATCTTACAGAGTGTTTGCTGTGAAATTCTCAACTGCCAAATGAAATGCATCAGTGCAAAAAATAGCAGAGAAATACCAAACGATGCCATCACGTCCAGAACCGCAAGCATTTCCTTGTATTCACTATCCCCATAGCCAGACAGGGAGGTTCCTCCACCCAGTGTGACTGTAACTTCCCTTGTAGAAATACCACGGGCTCTGGAGTAAAGCATTGAATGTGGTTTTTAAGGCTGATGATTCAGCTCAGAAGTGGCAAACACGCAGCCAGGCTCACTGAAGCATCGTTCTGCATCTGCAAGCAGCAGTCAGAGGAGCTGGGAGTATCCCCTACAATTGTTAACCAAATGGAAAGATTCCCCTTTATCCATTTCAATCGAGCCATTACACAAATCATCACCTTCTCTTCCCAGAGCAAGGATCTGGGGACGAGATGCAATTTGCAGCTGAATGGGAAACGTTTGGTTACAAAGGGATGAGCACAGCTTTAGCAGCAAAGGGGTTCTCCCTATCTACATCTGCTCCTGCTGCTTCAGGAATGCTGGGCTTGATCCTCCTGCAGAACTATATGCAACCTGAAGACATGGAAATGAAATCTTGAGGCTCCTTGATCAAGGGAATAACTGCTGAGGGTTGTTTAATGCGAAACTTATCAGCTCATCTAATAGTAGCATACCCCAGTTCCTATTCTGTCTCTCCTCTTCATCATATCTCAGTATCTTTATTTAGGCACGCAGAAGACTCACCCTGGCAAAACTCCAACTTCTCTTTGCAGTCACAAAGCTCTTTCTTGGTTCCCCCCTTGTGCCATCTTCTAGCTCCTCTCTAGCCTTTGTCTCCCACTGCCCCCAGATACCAGGCTCCTTCTTGCAGTCCTACTTATCTCTCCCAGCCCACATCCTTCCTCAGATCTTTCATATCAACCATCCCGTTGGTTTCTTATCACACTGTTCTTGCCTTCAACATCCTGCCACGAAACCTTGCTCTTTTTCCTTAACTGAAACTGTAATCTGTTAAACTAACATCCAGATCCTGGTTTCCATGTGTATTCCCAGTCTCTGTGTCCCACCTGCTGCCCAGCCAGTCTGTTCCTTACTGCTGTGCAGGGACACCTCTTTTAGAGCAAGAACTAAATCTCCCCATACAGTTGTCCATGTTTAACTGCAATTATATCTAGGAAGATCCCATTCAGCTCTTGACTCGAAGAGTCCAAAACCACTTTGCGTACTTCAAGGAATGAAGTAATGGGAGTATCACAAATCTCTAACAGGCACATCTAAATTATGACTTAGATTTTTATTTTCCCAGCTTAAAATGTGTTCTGTACACAGGAACATTTCACAGGGAGTCTGCAATCCTTCCAAATTTTAGATTCTAAATTGAATCTAAGCTTCAAGCACCAAGACACTTAAAGTGCCAAAATAAGATGATCAGAGTATTTTTGACATGGGCAACCAAATGTATTTTCATTTTCAGTCTGAGAAACATCTGGATTCTGACTGTAACGTGCCTAAAACAGCCCAAGTTTGTTAGTCCAAGAAAAAACCACAGGCAACACAAAAACATACGACTCTTTGCCCAGGCAAAAAAAAATTGCAAATGAGCTAACAGCAAAATATTATTAACTTTTCTATAATCCACGGTTTTCAGAAGACCTACAGAGAGTCGAGTCAAATTTCATAATGGCCTTGGAATGTATTATATATCAAATAAATATTGGTTTGCATAGGCATAAAGGCTATCAGGGTACCCAGCTTCCCATGAAATCCTGTGGAAAGAAAGGAGTTATTCCTACAGGAAAAAGTAAAGTACTGCAAGAACTTGAGTGAGTTTATGAGAGCAGACTGAGAATCTTGGAAATCCTTACCTGAGCTGCCATCTCACTGCTGGTTCCTAAGTGTGGACAGAACACATGCCCATCAGTCCAGAATCCTGCTCTGCACCAACACCTACCAAAGACCAAAGTCTTGACAGGGTTGAAGAATTCAGCCCATGTGTCACAGCCAAGCCTGGCCTGAGCCCAGACATTATGTCTTTTTTTTATTTTCCCATCTGGACTGAGAAGCACCCATTTGGTGGGTTTCCTCATAAAACTCATTTGCACTGGTTACCACTTAGGAGGCTTTTTAAAAGAGGAAGATAAGCTGCAGTATCAATATCCTGGATATATGTTTTAAATTAGTTTGTTTTCTGTAATATTTATCTTAAAGGTAAAAAGATAGAAGAAACCAGAGAAGATGGAAGACAAGAAAAAACACAAATTCCAATCTTCTATTTTATCCACTAGGGAAAAAAAAACCCCTTAACTACAATCCTGGTCCTAAGATCTCCCTTTAGCAGTTCATCCTGAGCAGAAATTTCATGTTTCCACATTGTTTAACCCTGCCCTGTCCCAGAGATAGTTCTTGAGTTTTGTCACCCTTCACAACAGCTGCTTTTTCTTAACTTATCCAAAAGGTGAAAGGAGGGGACAGAGGGAGCGTGGAAAAAGGGCTGTTTAGGACTGTCTTTTGGCTTTGGCCAAACATCATCCATGAGAGTAGGAAACAACACGACATCATGGGGTGAAGGTTCTTGACTGTTTACAATTAAACACCCAAACCACAAGATATTTATTATTTTGTCTTTGACATGCAAATTTTAGGAATCCAAAACAGAGCTCTCAAAGACATTTTTTTAATGCGGTGCTGAATCGTGGTTTACGGTTCT
>VZUI01095640.1:0-17895 GCA_013401135.1 Cettia cetti | reverse complement strand
CGCGCCCCGCCCGCCCCGCCGCCGCTCCCGCCCCGCCGCTCCGCCCCGCCCTCGGCTCGGGGAGGGATCCGCGGGCCCCCCGCACCCCCCGCCCCGGGACCCGCTCGGGGGCTACCGGCTGGGCACCGGTACTGCCACGGGAATCCCTCCGCCCGCCCCAGGGGAACGGCTGCGGGATGCCGAGAGGGCCAGGGCATCCCCGGGAGCGGCCGCGGGAGCCGCGCGGGGTGGGGGCAGGGGATTCCCGGGGAGCGGCTCCCGGTCCGGGTGGGGTGAGGGCCCTGCCGTGCCCGGTGGAGCGGTGCCACAGGCTCCCACAGTCGGTAGCCCTGCCTGGGGGTGCTGCCACCCGTTCCCCCAATGCCATCCCCAGCCTCCCCAAGGGGTGACAGCTACGTGCTCCCCGGGGTGACGGCCAGCACAGGGCCACGGGCAGGGAGGGCAGCCCAGCCGCTGGCAAGACCTCAACGTCCCCTGGCACAGCCCACCTGGCCACTGCAGAGGGACACGTGGCTCTGCGGGGCAGGGGTGGCAGCCCGGCCCCCCAATACAGCAAGGGACCGAAATGGCGCGGGGTGTCCTGGGGTCACCCCACTCCCTTGGGTGCCATGCCCCCAAGCAGACCCCTTGCCGGCCTGGCCTGGGCTATCGTCCCTGAGCTAGGGCTCCCCCAGCCATTTGCTCTCGGGGGGTTGTCACCAGCTCTTCTCTGCCGTAACTGCGGCCGGTGGTCGTGGCCCCCATGGGAGACCCCTCCGGCTCCTTCCGACTGCGCCAAGCTCGGGGTCCAGAGTCCCCGCTGTCCCTTCGCTGCGCCTCGGAGCTTTGGCAGGAGCGGGGCAGCGTGGATTCGGGGCGGAGCCGTGCCAGATGCGGGTGGGCGATGGGTGTGGGTGCCCCACGCAGGCCGTGACCCCGCCGCCGTTTCCTCCCCGTGGGCAGGGTGGCAGGCGCCCGCTGCGGCTGCACACACGGCGCATTGTTCCGCCGGGGCCCGGCCGGAAGGACTTCCTCCATCCCGGCCAGGGGATGACCTGGGGAATCCGGGTGCTGGCAGCCCACTCCCATCACAGCCGGGCACAGCGGCTCCGGTGTCCGGCCAAGCCCCACCGCCTCGCTCGCCGCAGGGCCGCAGTGGCCATGGTCCCCCGGCCCCCTTGGCTCTGGCCCCGACTCACCTTGCTGGAACTCGCCTCCTGCGATCCGACCTCACAGCGCGGCCACGGCAGCCGGGCACTGCCGGCTCGGTGGTTGTGGGGGTGCCCCAGCAGCACCCAGGGCGGGCAGGGGGCTGCGGCCATGCGGGGGGGCCGGGATGCTCCCTTGAGGCATGGGGACCGCAGGGATGGGGGGCACCGTGGGGCCCACGGGCATCGTCAGGTCAGGATAAGGGCGGGTGAAGGGAGCCAGGCCTCCGGCCCCGCCAGCGCCGGGGGCCGGGAGCTGCCTTCCCCTTCCCCTTCTCCCCACGGCGGCGGGGGGAGGCAGGCGGGGGAGCGCTCCCCGAGCCACATGGTGGGCTGGAGGAGGAGCCGTTGCCCAGGCAACAGCTGAGAGCATCCTTCACCCCTGAAAATGGTGTGCAGAGCTGCTGCCACAGCCCCACAGCGCGGGGCACTGCTCAGGACCCCCACAGCTCGCTCGTGTCCGTAGGGTCCAGATCCATCAGCTGCTGGACATACACCAGCATCCCCTCACCTGCATGCTGCTACCCCCCAGCAAGGACAGGGATGTGGATGAGACACCCCTCAAATGCTGGGGCACCACTGGGCAGGTGGGAACAGACAGAGCCACTTCCTTGCCCTGCTCAGGGCTGGCCACGGCTCTGTTCACACCCCAGCTCTGTCCCTGAACATGTGACAGACACACCAACACGCTGGTGACCTCAGGCCCTTGGTGCCACGGTGCCATGACCCAGGCAGTGCCAGGAGGGCGGCACAAGCCTCCTGCCTGGTGCCTTTAGAAACAGCAATCCCCAAGCAGTCCCCATCCCCCCGCCTGCCTTCTTTCCTTCCTTCCACCGCTGCAGAAAAATTCCTGGATTTTACCCCAAGATGCCCCCTCTGAGTGTGAGAACTCCTCCTCGGCCCGCTCCCATAGCAACTGTTCCCTAGCTACCCGGCTGCACTTGCTATTCTCATCCCAGTGCAGCTGCGTGTGGCCCCCCCGCGCTGCGCACGAGGCTGTCGCTGCTGCCGCCGGCCCTGGACCCCAAATCCACCCCGTGTCCCCGGCCAGGCTGCCCCCCTTTGACTGCTTCACCCTTGGTGACCGTCATGACCCTCGCCCTGCATCACCCTGCAAGGTCTCCCCTTGGAGGGGCTGTTCCTTGGGCGAAGGAGCAGCACTCTGTGCTGCCTCAAGATTCCCATTCATGCTGGCCCCCCTGAAGCAGGGATTCACCGTGACCACAGGGCAGCAGGGCTCTGTCCTGGCCCCACAGCACACCTGGGACAGCCCAGGAGGGGCTGTGCTGGGGATGGACAGGCCCCAGAGGGGAACACAGCAGGCACAAGCATGCCAATAGCACAAGGCCTCATACCTGTCGTGCCCTGATACTGACCCAAAACATGCAGCAGAATACACTGAGGGTCATCTGTGATACTCAGGGCTCAGCCAGCATCAGCCTTTTTGCCCTGGGGAGCAACCCCAGCCTTTCCCTGCAGGACAGGAGCACCAGCAGAGCCCATGGCAGCCCAGAAGCCCCCTCCCCTTTTAACAGCCACCAACCCTGGATGGCCTGGAGCAGGGCCCCCATGACACGAGAGCGATACAAGGCACAGCAAATCTTTACACTTAACAAAAGGTTAAAAATTTAAATACTCTCCAACTTTAGTGCAAGGCAAGCAAATGATACCACAGGTCCAAGTAGGTGCTCAGCCCCCCTGGGGGGCCTGGCTCAGAACGAGCAGAGGCGGCAGCACACGCACGCACGTGTGCACAAACACACAGAAGGGACAAGTTATTGCTGAGGACACAGCTGGGACAAGTGTACACAAGAGGGGACAGGACAAGCTGATTGGAGAGGTGGGCTGATTCCCCACACTGCTCCCCACAGAGGGCTCCTGCACCTGGGTGCAGGAGCTGTGCTGGCTCCCCAGAACCCCTGGGGACACACACTAAGCTGGTCCCAGCCCACTCACTCTTGGGTCACAGCTCCACATGACCCCGGGAAGGGACATTCCCTTTATCTCACAGTTTTGCTCCCTGAGAGCAGGGTCCTTTGTGTGTCTGCGCCTCCATCACAGAGCTGGGCCTGGGGATGGCCACACCTCTGGAATGCACAGGTCCAGAGCTGGTGGAACTGCACTGTCACCATCCTGCAGCATGCCGGGGGTCACACCAACCCTTTGGCCACAGCAGCAGCAGGTGCCCGGGAGTGGCTGTGTCCTGCTGTGCCAGTGGTCCGGAGAGGGGCTTGAGATCAGCTGGGGGCTGGCAGCACGTGTGAGACGAGGCAGGAGGCAGCAGGCTCCAGCAGACAGGGACACGAGGACAAGGCAGTGACGCTCTGCTGCCTGGACACAATGGGAGACACTTTGGCACAGTGCTTTCCTGTGCCTCGGGGCTGAGTAAGGACTCCGCTGGAGCCAGCACACCTCAGCACGGCCAGAAAGGTCCAGGAAAGATGATTTAGACACCTCAAGGCACAGAAGGCCTCTGTCCAGGACTCCCTGGAACAAAGCTGGGACCGTCGCTCCTCCCAGAGGAGGACATTTGTGCCTGTGACAGGGTGGAGGCAGCGCAGGCCCCCACCCATAGATTAAAAACCGACATGTGATATGTACAGACCGACATATATAAATATACATCAAACCTGCGGGGCCGCTTGGGCACCCTGGAATGTGTCAGCAGAGCTGCTCCAGCCTGGCCTCGGCCCACGCCGGCACGAGCCCTCCCCTCCCACCCTGGGCCTGGCACGGGAGCGGCAGCCGGCGGCAGCAGCACCATCCCAAGTGGCAGATTTGGAAGCATCCGGGCTTGTCTCAGGGTTTGCCCATGGTCAGAGGCAACCTCAACCTGAGCCGTGTGCTGCTGCCAGCCTTGGAATCATCCTCACAGTCTTCAAATACAGACGTATAAAACTGTAAACAAATCCACCTCGTGGGGCCACTGCGACCGTGTCCTTCAGGCTGGGTACTCGGGAGAGGCAAGGGGGTCCCAGGGGCTGGAGAACAGGCTGTGCTCTACAGCCGGGTGGGCTCTTCCTCGCTGTCGCTGCAGTTTCCACAACAGTCCTGAAGTCAGAAGGGCAAGGAGAGGGAGGAGGGAGGGAGAGAGGAGCACAGCAAGCAGAGGGTGAGCACGGTCACACAATCCAGCCTACAGCTGCCCTCTGGCAGGGATGGGCCAGGCACCCCCCCAGACTGTGTGCGGGAGAGCTACATGGAGGCAAGGGGCTGGAGGGGACCCCCAGACTGCAGAGAACAGTCCAGCTGCATCTGGAGGTTCAGACCCCGGCAGACAGACTGGTGAGCACGCAGCTGGCTAGCTCAGAAGCTGTGAGGAAGCTGGGCTCCAGGGACTGCAGCCACCCAGGGACACAGCTCAGTGCCAGCAGACACTCAGCCCCACTCAGGGCTCAGCTGGCCATGAAAGGAGCTGAAGCCCTTTTTGCTGAAATGGGTGTCTGACCACGGGGCAATGCCAAACCCTTCACAGTTTCTCAACCCTTCTGTGTGTCCCGGACATCCGGAGAGGAGTGAAGGAAACTTCCCACAGCCCCCTGGGAGTAGAACTCCCAGCAGCGGCAGTGCAGGGGCAACTCTGGCTCAAGCTGAGGGCAAGGCCTCCCCCACAAAGGCAGCAAGAGCAGGGATGCTGGATTAGTGGCTCAGGGGGCAGTTAGAACAACAAGCAGGTTGTGCTCTGCCAGGGGAAGGGAATAGGCACTGAAGGATAACACTCCTCTTTCCCAGATCTTGCCATGTCCGTGGGCCACCGGGTATTTCCCTGAGCAGAGCAGCCAGGAGTGACTGCTCACCTCTGGAAAGAGAAAACACGTGGGAAATCACAGCTCAACCCCTTTTACAACAGCTGCCCATCCTCTGGCAGGTCCTGCCTGCCTCAGGAAGGGCTGGGTATCCCCAGAGCGGGCTCTGGCTCTGGCTAGGGCAGCCCACTGAACTGCAAAGCACAACTCGGAGCTTGCCAAGGAGCAGAAGTCAGCACCAGGTGGCTGAGTGGGTCCAGAGCCAACCATGCTGGAGTCCTACAGCTGCACACAGCTGCTGAGAGGCAGCAGCCCAGGCTTTGCCAGGCCTGGAAAGAAGGCAAAGACTGTCCTGGGCAGAGGAAACAGGCAGACAAACAAGCCCACAGCAGCTGCAAGATGTTTCTGTTCTCCTCATCCCTCGAAAGAGCTACTCTCTGCCTGGCTCAAGATCTGGCAGAAGTGCTCTGGGGAGCCCAGACAGCCCATTCCAAGAACAAGGACTTGTTCAGGGATGGTATTATTCATGTCAGAGGGGAGGTGATTTAATATTTCAGAGTCTTTAGCATGCCTCTGCCTGGGTGGTTCCAGCATGTTTAGCCAGGACACTCCTTCCCAGCCCCCTTGACTCCCCCAGCACAGGGAGTGCCAGCCAGGCAAGGGCTGGCTCCCTGCAGCCTTGCACAGGTGCCCCTGAAAGCCCCAGGGCGCCCCTGAAAGCCCTCCAACACCAGGGGAGACTGCTCGCTGCCCTCTCGTGCCCACCTCCCTGCCAGAGCTGCCTGGCACAGGCAGGAGCAGGAGCACTGCTGCTGGGAGCCTTCCTGGGGAGGAAATGCTGGGCAAACCCTTACCTGTCTGCTGAACAAACGCTGGAGTAACCCTTTCTTGGGCTG
Source organism: Cettia cetti (assembly GCA_013401135.1). Lineage (NCBI taxonomy): Eukaryota > Metazoa > Chordata > Aves > Passeriformes > Sylviidae > Cettia > Cettia cetti. Next base: position 12,066 of record VZUI01095640.1, on the reverse strand, counting down.
TGGAGAAGGCTGCCCTTTCCAGTCCAGGTCTGGGGGCACTGTGCCATCTGTGCTAAAGACATTCAGCTCCTTAAAACACTCTGTCTCGATCATCTGGAAGATGAAAAAAAGGCTGCAGCAACTGCCACATGGAGCCCACCGAGGGCTCAGCAGAGCATGAGAGCAGTGGGGACAGCACAGGGACACTGCCCTTGGCCACAGAGGGCACAAGAAGGAGCAAAGACCTACCTCGTTCTGCCAAGGAATGGGTACACTCCCCGTAGCAAACTTCTGGTAAAAGTCATTGTCTGTGGGCTCCAGCTCCACTCCTTTCACCGTGGAGAACTGCTCGATGTCCAGAACATCCTTGCAGTAGATGGCCTGGGGCTATGCAACACAAAGATTGCTCTAATGCCAGGCTCTACCTTGATGCCACCACCTCCAGCTGTTGCTCATGGCCAAGCCAAGGCCACCACTCCCTGCAGCCCAGAGCTTGCTGAACCCCTGTTCTGCCAGCTCCAGGGAAGGGCCCCATCTCCCCATGCCAGGGCTCCCTCTGCCCTTGACAGCACCAGTGACTGAAAAGGTCAGGAACAGATGGGCACTTACATCTGGCTTGAAGGGAGGGTCCAGCATGCCTGCTTCCAGCCTCCTGAAGTTGAGGTGCTTGAAGAGAGGGTGTTCCTTCACTTCCTTGGCCCCTGCTCCTCGGCACCCCAGGCGCTCCAAAGGGTCTTTGCACAGGAGCTGTGACACAAAGCAAATCAATGCCCTGGGTGAAGGGTGCTCTGTGCAGGAGCAGCTCTGGGCTCCTGCAGTGTATTCTAGGGAGAGCACAGCCTGCTAGGCAGCTGGGCAAGGAATGAGGGCACTCTGAACCATCCATCCTGTGCTGCCTTATCAGAGACAAGGGAATCTGGCTGTCACCTCAGCAGGGAGCAGCCCCGATGTGCTGCTGCGTGCACAGGGCGGTGGCAGTGAAGGGACAGGGCTGCACAGCCGTACCATGGTGCAGAGGGAGCGGGCGCAGGGCGAGAACTTCTCCGAGTATTCCTCCTGCACTTCCTTCACCAAGCGCTCCACCTCCTCCCGCTTGATCTTCTTCTTGCGCTGCTGGAAGGGGGACTGGCCCTCGATCATCTCGTACACCAGGCAGCCCAGAGCCCACCAGTCCGGGCTGAACGTGTAGCGCTCGTTCTTCACCACCTCCGGAGCTGCCGAGGAGCAGGGGTGAGCCACGTGTGAGGGCAGGGAGAGCACATCTTATGAACCACTCTTTGCTTAAACCAGGGTCACTCACCCATGTAGCCAACTGTCCCCACCCGGCCCTTGATCGTTTGGCCCTCTGGCACATGCACAGCTAGTCCCAGGTCTGAGATACGGATGTGACCTGCAGAGAGGAGGGGACAAGTTAACAGGAGAAAGTCAGGGGGCAGTGTTTGAAACTGCTAAAAACACAGGGTAACCCTGGTTCAAGTGGAGTAAGAAGAAACTCAGGCTCATGGCTCCTCTTGACCCTGCACTCACCATGGTCATCCAGTAGTATGTTCTCTGGCTTCAGGTCCCTAGGAGGGAAGGAACTTGATTAGCAAGAAGCCTGTTATCACAGCAAAGGACACAAGCAACAGCCACATCTCAACAAGTCACAGATAAGCAACTTCAGGATGCAATGCCCCTGCCTCAGGCACACAGATAACCTTCCCCTCACCCTCTGCCCCAGAGCTGACCCTGCAAGCGCTCCCCTCCTGGGCAGAGAGGTGGAACACAACAACCTTGAACCCTCTGTAGTGAGCCTGAGGATGGTTCCCTCTTTGCAGGTGCAGAACCCACTATGGGGCAGCCCACGCAAGTGAGAAGGAGCAGAGGTTTCTCTGCATCTCCTGCCTCAGGGCAAGGTAGGACCACAAGAAACTTCCTGGCCAGTGTTAGCCATGCTATCCTAACACTGCCTCACACCCCTGTGAGTACAGTCATTTGACTTGTTTTCCCTCCTCCCCAGCTCTTGAGCACGTTGGGGCTCCCTTCTTTGTTCTAGTGTCAATACTGCCCAGGGAGTTCAGTGCCCTGAGACATTCACAGCATGATCACATCCTGTTCTTGGCGATCATTTACCAGCACAAGGAAGCCAGGCTAAGGTCTCCCTTTCCCAAGATCAGCTTTCTGTTCCCAGTTCCTCTCACTCAGCTCTGTGCTGCTTTCAAGCCTGAGCTTATTTTCTTGAACAGACAGACTCAGCTGGGCTGGTAAAAGCAGCAGGAACCCTTTTGCTGCTGCAGGCCCTACAAGCTCTCCCAGCAGGGACCAGGCAGCACGCACCTGTACACTATCCTCTCCTGGTGCAAGTCCTCGAGGCCACAGCAGATCTCAGCAGCATAGAAAGCTGCCCGAGGCTCCTCGAAGCCAGCCTCTCCCATGTGGTAGATATGGAACTTGAGGTCCCCTCCATTCATGAGGGTCAGCACTAGGCAGAGAGCATCTTTAGTTTCATATGCATAGGCTAAGCTCACCTGCAATTCAGGGCAGAAAGGCTGTTAGAAGACACAGCTGGAAGAGGGAGGTGCCCACACTCCCACGGACACTTTGCCACCCAAGCAGCCACTCACAGGCTCGGGGCTGGGCCTTTGCCAGCAGAGGAGGAACTGTGTGAACCCAGGGAGGACATGGCAGTACCCAGCAGTCCCAGCACACCCCCAGCTTTCCTCAGACAGGGAGGACACTTTCCCTGAGCCAAAGCTGCTTCCCCCCAGGGGCAGGCAGCACTCAGCAAGAACACTGGGGCAGCACCTGATGAACTCTCTGCAAAAGGAGGTTCAGGCTTTCCACACCTCAGTGCATCAAGGCAGAGCTCCCAATCACACAGCTCAGGGCTGGGCTTCTCCCCACCCCACTGTCTGGAGAGACATTTCTCACTGTTTACTGTGCCCCAAAAGTCACAAAGGCGCCTGTAACACCAGATAGGTGTTTGGGGCTGACTCTGGGCACATTTACAGCATGTTGTGGAGGCAGTGAAGGTCCTGCCAGACCCAGCCTTGTGAGAGATGTGCAGCCATCAGGACCCTGCACCATGGGCAGAGCCTGCTTCTGCCTCTCCACACCAGGTGAGGAGCACAGAGGTGCCAACTGGCTGGTCAGAGGAAGAATCCAGCATTGCAGCAAAGTGAGAGCAATTCCTATGTACTTACTACAAACCTACTGTTCACTTTTTCCAGGATCTGTTTTTCATTCAGGGCCATGGCTTCTCCCTTCCTCTTTTTGATCCGTTTCTTCTCCAGTTTCTTGCAGGCATACATCTTCCCTGTGGCACGCACTTGGCAGGCACACACCTGGAGGGAGGACAAGGCTCAGCACCCTCCCACTGCCAGTTCCAGAGTGGGGGTCTAGGTTCTGCTCTCAGGAAGAGGCACGGGAAAGCTAAGAAGCCCATTGTCAAAGCAAAGAACAGGTAACAGTGACAGCTCCAGTTGTTACAGAGAAGCAGGAGCCAGCTGTAACGCTTCTAACGCCTTTAGCAGCACCATGGCTGGTGCCTGGGAAGACAGAAAGCCACTCCATGAACAGAAGGAAGCCTGGCAGGAAGTTTTCAGAAGTGCAGTTTGCTCTGTCAAGACAAAGGGAACAGATCTGACTCTGCCCAGTTAGCAGAAGGTACCACAGGGCTTGTGCTACCAGCTGTGCACAGCACCTCCCAGACCTCCAGCAAAGGAGAAAGGTGAGCTCCTGCCTCTCAGGGAGAGCTGACAGGCCACACAAGGCCCAAAACATAGCCCAGCACAGAGCCCCCACAGCCCACCCAGCCACCAGCACCTGTCTCCAGGTGCTGGAGCAGCTTGTGGCACCCTGATGGCCAACCCAGGTCTGCCTCTGGCAGCAAGCAACAGTGGCTACCTGGTACCCTGAATGCTGAGGAAATGGTGGTTTACTCACCTCCCCAAAACCGCCCTTACCCAGCACACGGTACTGGCGGAAAGTGTTTTTGGTCACTGGCTGCCTGTGAGGGAAAGGAAACCAGAGTCAGATGTGAGCAATGAGAGAGCAGAGACTGAAGCCCAAACCACCTCCATACCCTGACTGTGGCTCACCCCAAACCCCTGCTCAACTGGGCCTTGCTTCCCAACGAGGCAAGCAAGACTGGGGCTGCTGCTGGTGCCAGTAAAGGGCCCTGAGGGACAGCAAAGGCCAGGCTCTTGGCTGCTGCCAGGGTCTAGCACGGGAAGGAGCCCCAAAGGACCCCTCAGGCAGGCTGTGTGAGGAGGGTGCAGGTTGCCCAGAGGTGAGGGGAGCGTTACCGTTCCAGCCATTTCCACTGCAGGAAGCGGTTGAAGTACAAGCTGTCGAGGTAGTCGGCAAAGGGAGCCACGCTCAGGTAGTCGTGGATAAGCCTAGGAGAGAGCAGAGCCAGCATGGTTCCTGAGAGCTGATCACAGTCCTGGAGAAAGCCAGCAGCCCCAGGAAAGAGGAGGTGAACAGCCCCAAAAGACTTTGCCATTCCTCACCCAGCCTGGTGCTCAGTCACCCACAGAGCCCTGCCCAGAAAGCCGCGCTCCCTGCTAGGCCTGATGCAAAAGGAAGGTGCGTTGGAGGTACCACTGTGACAAATGCAGCGCCCTGGGACACGGCTGCCACTGCTAATTGTGGCTTCTTGGCACCAGCCAGGGTTGCAGGACAAAGGGGGACAATGGGGACTCTGCAATTGCCCTTCTGCTCACAGGGCAAACGTGCACACAGGCTGTAATCAGCTGCTAGCAACATTCAGCACCAGGCGCTGAGCTGTTCACTGTCAGATGAATATCCAGCACAAAAGGCCACAGGGGATCCTGCTCGAGAGAGCTAACTGCCTTGGAGAGCTGTGCCAGGGCTGCCCAGCGGAGTGAGGAGCCTTAGACACAGTGTCTAGACTGGAAACACGCATCAAGGAGAAGCGGATGGGCTCTCCCCTTTCAGAGCTTGCCAAGAGCAGGCAGGGCCCAGCCCGGAGGCTCTGCATTCAGACACGACACTGGTTACCACACACGGAGCCAACCCTCCCCAGAAGACTGCAGCAAATGTGTTGCCACAGCCCTGCAGTCAGTTAGGCAACACGCTCCAGCTACTGTGCAGGGAGGGGTGAGGCTGCAAGCCTGGTTTGCCCAAGAGCTTCCGCTTCACACCCGGAGCCAGGAGCTCGGCCACTGCTTCTGTGATGGGAACAGAGGTGACCTTAGACCCCTGAGCAACAGCCAGAGGAACCCAACCACAACAGCCCCTTCTGTGGCAGGCAGGACAGCACAGCTGGCACGGACTGCAGCCATCAGCTCAGCTCGGCAGGAACCTACAAGATCCTGGCACAACACTGGGAATAGTGCTGGTACAGGGTCTTCCCAGATGGCAACTCTGACTGGGAGGACTGGCAGAGGTTTTTCTGCAGCAGGTCGTGGCTTCCATGGCACAAGATATCCATGTGGAAATCTCCTTTCCTGGAGCTGGGCTGCAAACTGCTGGCCCAAAACTCCCCAGACCCCAGCCTTAGCACCAGCTGTCCCTCTCCCAGAGGAAGAGACCACAGGGGACAAGGTGAGTCAGCTACAGCATCATCCCTGTGCCATGTCTGACCTGCAGGCACAGCCCAGCCCTCCAACTTACTTAGTGCATTCCTTGAAGAGCTCCTTGGAAGGTTCCTGCTCCAGCCTCTCACAACAGGCATCCACCAGTTGTGAAGGAACTTCAGGCACATGGTCCTCACTCTGGGGACAAAGGGATGGAGTCAGACATAGGGAGAAGAGCCCAAGGGTCCTGCTTCAGGGTCAGTGGGCAAAGCAGTGTGGTGGCTTGTGAGGTGGAGTGGTGGCTCAGCATGTTGGCTGTGGCAGGACATGGGCAATGTCAGCTGTTGGCTTTCCAGCTGTTCTACTCTTGCAGTCAGCAAACACAACCCTCTTACTCACGTTTGGCTTCAAGTACTTTTCAATCAGGTGCTGCCCACATTCCTTCCTCTTCTGATCTGGAGCCACTTCGTACCCTGCCTGGAGAGAGCAAACAGTGTGAGGGGCAGGTCCAGCCAGAAACCCAGACTGACTACTAGGCAACAGCTGTGGAGCAGCAACACCCTCTGCCCAAAGTTCCCCGTGCTTTCCTTGAAAACCAGATCTCTAGCAAACATCTCCCTAAGCAAAGGCCCAGCCCTATCACGGCTCTGACTCACAGGTTTTTCCTACAGGAAAACCCTATGTACCCAGAAGTACCTGCTGGAGCACCCAGCCAACCAGTTTGTGCCCAGGGTGGCAGGAACACCCCTGTCTCCCCCAGTGAAGCCTGATGGGCTTTGCTCTTACCACGGCATCCAGGAACTTGACGCAGCGTGAGAGCTCGGGGCGTGTCTCGCAGAACTGCCGGAAGAGCATGTGCCCAATGGGCTGCTTCTCGCACAGGCTGTGGTAGTCCCGCTCTGCAAACGAGGAGAAGCTCACACTGCCAAATCCCAGAGGAGCAGTCCCAGCCCACCACCCTGGCCAGGCAGCAGTGGGGGTACTGTGACTCCTCAGCTGGGCTGCTGACAGCCTGAGACTCTCAAGGGAATGAAGTGCACCAGTGGGACGAGGGACATTGCTGAGGTTTTACATTCCCCCGTTCCCTGAAAGAGGATTGACCTGCTGTTCTGTTCAGCCTGAACTTCTTGTTCCTGGCAAAGGACCTCCATATCAGCTGCTTGCCTAAAGGCTCTCTCCTCTCTCCATAAAGATCGACCAACTACTCCCGATACGCAGCTTTCCTTGGAACATGAGGAACACACCGAGCTTATCTCAAGGCAGATCTTCCAGGCCAAGAGTTGTTCTGATGACTCCTTCAAACCACTTGTGTTCCCAAAGGCCCTGCTGGAAGCAGCAGCATCAAAATGGGAGGCATCATTCCCACAGATGCCTTGCTGACGTGCACACAGCAGTCAGAACTCCCCACTCCATGGGACAGCCACTTGCTTGTACATCAACTCTTGCAGATTCCTCCCACCCCTCTCTGAACTCTGGCAGCCCAGGCACAAACCCCTTTGACTATCCAGAGCACTTCCAGTTCTCTGTTTTTTTTCCTCCCCCTCCACTCACAAGACGTTGTCTGATCGCAGGCCAGAACCCATTTCTGTGACAGCCACTGCCACCGAGGGCTGCGGGCTGCCTGCAGCGCAGATGTGCAGCCACGCAGGGGATCCCAGCGCTGGGTACTCCCAGCCCTCCCCTCCCTGTGCAGCAGTTTCTCCCGAGGAAGCTGCAGCTTCCTGAGGGTGCAGGAGAGTGCAGAGCCAGGCGGGCTGTGGTGGGGGAGGAGGTGGCCTCACCAGCTCCACCGCACCAGCCGGTTTCCTTGTGTCTGCAGGGGAAGGAGTTCCCTTCAGCTGGGGAGGACCAGAATTTGCTGTCGGCGAGATCAGAAGCTTTCAGCTGCCCTGGTCGCTGCCCAGGCTCACACGAGGTTACTCCCTGTGGTCAGGGCACAAAAAGCTTAATTCTGCAGTGGGCAACCAGCCCACTGTGCCCACAGTCCTGCCAAGATTCTGGAACAGGAAAGAAACTCCTTTCCAGCAGGCTGTGAGGTGAAAAGAAAGACACCCCAGCCAAAGAGTGCCCGAGAACAAGGAATGGGGTCATCTCTCCCATGGGAAAATAAAGTGAAGCTGCTACCACCTGGGTCAGAGCACTTCTCATGTGCCTCTTCAAGGGGAACTGAGACACGGGTGGTGACAGTGGCTGGGAGGGACTTGCTTCCCAAATCTTCACAAGGTCACTGTTCTGGATAGCAGGAGAGCAGACACAGAGACCACCAGCACTCATCGCTGGCAAACGGGTGAAGTTCAGTGCTGGAAAACATCATGACAGCCACAGGAAGGATGGCTGCAGGCACAGGATGGACAAAAGCTGAGGGAAAGCTCTGCTGAGAGCATTGCAAGTCAAAGAGGTAGAAAGAGTTTGGATGGTGAAAGGTGGGAGCTGCAAGGAGAGCCCAAGCCAGAGCCCTGTTCCGTTCCAGAGAGGCAGCCAGCAGCAAATCCAAGGCTGGAGTCTCCATACAGTCACATCTGGCTGTGAAGCCAGCTCTGAGAGATGGGGCACGGGTTGTGTGGCAGAAGGAGGTGGAGACAGCCTGCACTAGGCTGCTGTGAGCTTGAGGGTTACAATGTGGACGAGCGAGGTTGAGTTTCTCCAAGTACTACAGTCCATGGGGCAAAAAGGACTGCCAGGACTGGAGAACCTGGGCAGGGCAGAAGAGGGAATTTGAGCTGCAGAAACCTCCCAAACCCATTTGTTTCAGTGGCACCTGTTCTGAAACAAGGCCAGTGCTGTGCCACTCTCCAGCTGGCAGCTGAATCCGGATTGAAAACTTAAACAAGCTCTCCTCTTCCCCAGAAGAAAGCACCCTCTGTGCCCCAAAACAATTTCACATGATCTCAGGACCAAGCCTGCTGCACAAACAACATTAAAACCATGAAGAGTACAAAGTACAGAATGAAAATGACAGGCCAAGCCCTGCTCAACACCAGTTCTTGTCCACTCCTCACAGCAAGAAGGCAGTTTGCCTGAGAAGAGTTACTGCTTGAATGTTAGAAGCTGAGGTCAGTGGAGCTGAGCTAAATCCAGCCAGGGAGAACAGAGAACGTTAGCAGGACCTTTTTTATTCTTGCAAAGGCACCCCAGAGTGACACTCCAAAACTCTGCAGCATGGAGCAGGTCTGTTTGCACACAGAAGGTGATGTGCCCCTACTGAAGCTCACTGCAGTACATCATCAGCCACTTACCTACCCATTATTTCTTCCCTACACTCTGAACTCCAAGTAATCCTGGCTGGGATTTGCTCTGTTCTGTGTCCCTGACACTCAGCTTGGTGTGCACAACGCCCACCCACACGCTCGCCCCTGGCTCCCACCAAGGCCTGCCTCTCACCCAGGGTTTGCCGCAGGTCCTCGCAGAGGCTGATGTGGGGGAACTGCAGCATCTGGCGCCATTTCTTGCTCTTGCCTTTCCGGTTTCCTCCACCACCTGCAGGGCACACAAAATCAGCACCATGAGTCAGGAAGCAAAGGTGTCTGACTGCAGCCTAGCCTCGCCTGAGGAAGGAGCTGCTCTCTAAGTCCAGGCAAGGAAAACAAGACCAAAGTGGTACCACCATCTCCTGGTGGGACAAAAGTGTTGGAGTCTCGATTGGAAATGGACAGACCAACCTCTGGCTGCCAAACAAATCCCAAACAAGAACTTGAAGATCTTTAATGATGGGAGAATCCCACTAGGAGCAGAAGTGTCCACAGCCACAGCATTTCTTGACTCCCAGGCCTAACCCCAGCACCTCTGCAAAAGTAATCACCCCTCCAAGGCCATGCCTTGCTTGGTGTGAAGCTCTTCCTGCTGCAGTAAAGACATTAATGCCATCTACTCATTCCAGACTGATTGCTTACTCCAGGGAGGGGCTCTCAGAGGGAGGACGAGAAACAGGGAGACAGGAATTCCTGCTCTAATCCTGGCTCCACAGACAACATGCTGCATTGCCTGGGGCTCATCACTTCAGTTTCCCACCTGTGAAGTGAGGACACTCCCACCTTTCTCCAGAGATAAGCCAGCCTCAGAAAATCCAGATCTAAGAACCAGGTATTACTCCAGCTTCAGCTGCTGGAGTAAATGCCCAGTTATATAGGACAGGGTGGGAAAGCTTCTAGATAGACCAAAAAATTTACATCATAGCAAACACTAAGTACTGATTGCTGGGATCAGCCAACCTCCAGGGATTGCTCTCCCAGTGCCAACACACACAATTTCCCACAGCTCTTTGGAAATTCATTAAACCACCCTGCCAAAGTGGTCGAGCCAAGAGTTGGGCCCAAGGCCCGGCCTTCTGAAATCACAGAGGGGTTGAACATAATTTATCAGTTCTTGAGAAACACTTTCATAACACATTCCTCCACTGCAGATGCAGTTCAGCCCCAAACCCTAGACACAGTCCCCCAGCATCCAGCTCCCTGTGCTGCAGGAGGCCCCACATGGACAGGCAGGTGGGATGGGGCCATCCTGGTCAGCCTCATGCAGTGCCAGCTCCAGGTCCGAGCCCCTGGCATGCCATGGGTCCCTGCACTGCATCTGCCCCGCACCAGCAGCTGGGCTGCACGATTGTACAAACTCAGGAAGGAAGTGACTCAAGGGTAAGCAGGGCTGGAAGAAACCAGCGGCGCAGACACCTTCTTGTCAGCGACAATGAAGCGGATGGGGGCAGCCAAACGAGGGCAGGGGAGGACAGGCCATCCTCACCCCAAGAGAGCTCAAGGAAAGGCAGAGCAAAGCCCCACAGCACCCGGAGGTTGCATTTCCTTGAGTTGTTTGCTTTGAAAAGAGGCTCCAGCGCCCTTCACGCGCGGTTCTCCCCCGCCCTGCCAGCACCGCGGCCGATAATCCAGCAGGGAGCCGGGCTCCTGCACAGCAACTTCCCAGCACCCCTGCTTTGGGGATGGGCTGTCTCCGCCCAGAGCTCACCAGGAGCAAGCTTCACAGCTGGGTGATGGATGAGAGCTGGTCTGTTGTCCCTCTGTCAGGGCAAGGGGGGACAAGGATCCTTCACCTTCCCTGGGCCAGACCAAACGCAGGGCATGGTTGTGCTCTGGCAGCAGCTGAAGGTGGTTGTCAGCAACCCCTCAGTACATCCCAGCTCAGCTCTGCATGCCCACACCAACCTAGGAAGCTCCAAAACAGCCAGGCTGGAGCAAAGAACCCAGCCCTGTTGGATTTGGCCCACAAAGTAGCTCTGTCCTGTCACAGAAGCTGTCTGAGCTCAACCCAGTGGCCACCACAGCCAACCAGCCACAGGTGGCATAGTCACAGTCAGGCAGCACGGACAGCTATGGCTCTAACAGCCCAAGAACCACCTGGCACAAGTGTGAAATGGGTTGTTTCTGCCTGCAAACTGCCCACTGCTGCCAAGGGAGAGGTACCAGCGGAGCACCAGGAGCAGCAGCCGTCCAGCACCTTGTGCTGCATCAGTGCCAAAACTCCATTCCCCAAGGGTACAGCAGGAGTCAGTCTCCGGGTCACTCTGTGTGAAGCTGGGCCTCGTGCCTGGAGGTCACAAACCCTGCTGCTTGGTTTTGAACCAAACCTTGCCATTGTGAACTCAAACGTCATGGTCCACCACGGTCACTGTGCCAGGAGTCCTTACACTTAGCCTGGTTTTCAAGCAGCTTGGAAATGTTTCTGCCCGTGCAAATTTAATTTTGCTGCTTTTTGCTCCCACAGATCTAATCTCCAAAGCCCTTTAACTGCATTTCAGCGGGTTTCTCAGGCTCCAGGATGGCTCAGTCTGGCCAACTGCACACCAGGGGACGGGGGTACTGTACTTCCCCACCACATACACGATCTAATGAACCCATGGATGCCTGGCTGAAGCAGATCTTCTGTGCAAAGGACCAGGTTCCTCTGTGAGACTTCCCATCCCCTCCTGAGGCTTCTCCACGCACCTCGCCTGCATCTTCAGGAGAGCCCCGTTGCTGCCCGGCTGCATCCCACACGGGGGCCTGGGATTCAGCGTGGCCCTGGAGCAGTGGGAGTGTTGTGGGCCCGCAGCAGAGCTCCAGGAGCCCCGCGGAGGGGGCCCGGGGCTGGTGTGAAGGCGGCGGACGGGTGGGGCTGCCCGCCGCAGTTTCGGGATCGGCCCGTGTGTGGGAAGCAGCAGTTTACCGGACTGGAAACAACTTTTCTTTTCTCCTACGGCGCCCAAAGCTGCCTGTCCCCTGTGCCAGAGGAGCTGGAGCAGCCTCTGGAGTGGGAGGAGAGGCAGATGGGGCGATCAGCACCGGAGAGGCAGCGAGGCCGCCCGGCAGGGAGCTCAGCACCCCCGGAGCGAGCACAGCACCGGGCAACCCCCGCGCCGGACGGGAGAGCCGAATGCCTGTGCCCAGCCCGCTCCGCCGCCTCCCCGCTCCCAGCCAAGGCCGCGGTGCCCCGGGAGGGACCGCCCCGGCCGAGCCCCGGGGCGGCACCGCCGGGGCCAGCAGCCCGGGCCTGCCGCCCCGCCAGCTCCGGTGCCCGGCGTCGCTCACCTTCGCGGGCCTTGAGCAGGACGGTGTTGGCGACGATGTTCTCCAGCTCC